>JASUDE010000043.1:39586-98732 GCA_034509685.1 Colletotrichum cereale | reverse complement strand
GGGGGGGTTTCTGTTTCGTTTCGTTTCTTTAGGTGGGAAGGATGATGGGGTTGGAAACAGAGCCGAAGTACATGCACCTAATTATCATCTGAGCTCTCCTTCAAGGCTTGTTTTGCCTAACATGAAGGCGTACATCAATATCATGGACAATTGATTATTAGACATCCGCCTTTGAATACTACTGCAAGGACATTTGACCGTGCTCCGGGATCTCTATCATAATCTCGCAAGCCAACATATAACCCTAAGTTCCCGAACACGGATGGCCAAGAACGTAGTTCGATTTGACTCGACGATGCGGACTTTTAGGTTGCACCACACTGAGTAGACATCAACAGTGACTAATTGCCACTAACCTGGAGGCAACGAGCTGCAGAGCCCAGCTAGGTTGATGTAAATCTTATAGCGAGAAATATCCTAGGCTCGTTCCGCGATGAAACCAGGTCATTTAGTCAGGCTTACAGGAGAACAGCCAGAAGAGGCCAAGCGCTATGCCGAGGACGGAAGTTCCGGTCGAGAAAGACAGTTTTCCTTGTCGTCCGATTCCGGCAAATTAGGAAACTCGTCGCCGGGAATGTAGCTAGTGCCTCATGCTGGGAGCCGGGAATCGGCAACTCATGGGCACAATATCCGACGCCCTCTTTGTTGGTTCCCCTCATCCCACTGAAGGTTCTGGCTGCACTAGCCCAAGTCAACACTGCCTTTACTTTGTCTTCTGCTGATGATGAATCAAAGCCAATCCTCCTCACCATTGCGTGCTAGAGGCGCCCTGTCGGTCATCATGGTTTCCTCAATGCCTCGAGCCATCCACCGCCAGCAGATTAGACTGTGCGATCCCCTGTCAGTTGCGGACTCTCAGTAGTACGCATTTCCGTATAACCACCGGCAGCATCAACAACTCAATATCGTTGTCCTTGACGACAGTCGTTCGAGTCTGTCGCTGACGCTACCGCCAGCGATCGCACGGCAATGGCTCTCTTTCAATTCCTTGCCGCACACATCACGCGCCTCGTTGCGATATTCTTGCTACTCGCCGCGGGCCTTGCTCTCCATGCCGTCGTCACCCGGTCGGGCTCTGGCAAGCGACGGCGGAGCGTTCCACTTCCACCGGGGCCCCCGGGCAGGCCGATCCTAGGCCACCTTCACATACTTCCGACCGAGAACCCGGAAAACGCGTATGCCGCATGGTCAAAGCAATACAAATCAGATGTATTGTACTTTAACGTCTTGGGACAGCATGTCGTCGTGCTCAATTCGGTGCGAGCCGCCGTGGACCTTCTGGACAGGCGAGGGGCGAACTACTGCGACCGCCCGCGCTTCGTCCTGTTTGAGGAAATGGGTTGGCGGAAGACATTGACGTTTCTGAGATGGGGTCCGAAATTTCGCATGCATCGAAGTATCCTGCAAAAGAGCTTCTCCCGGACTAGCATTGTGGCATACCGCGAGTTGCAACAGAGGGAAGCCTCAACTATGGTAGAAGGTATCATGAAAGACCCTGGGTCTTGGGAAACGGCCTTGCGGAGGTTCGCGACCGCAGTGGTTATGAGCATTGGATTCGGAGTCGACGTGGAAAATGACGACGACTCCTATGTTCGGATAGCGGCAGACGCATCATATGCCCTTGGCCACGCAGGAGCGCCGGCTGGCACCCTTGTGGACTTCTTCCCCTTCCTGAAGTATCTGCCAAACTGGCTGGTTAGAGACCAATCCCTAAAGTTTGCGAGGGACTGGAGATGGGCTATTCGGCAGCTCCATGACGTGCCATATGCGGCGGTAATGGCACAAAAGAGTCCGAAAGAAAGCCTTGTCAAGGTCATGCTTGGCCTACAAAGAGAGCAAGCTAAATCGGGCTCTCCAGAGCTTTCGGTAGACGACATAAAAGGGGCTGCCGGGGCCGTCTACGCCGCGGGGCAAGACACGACATGGTCTACCCTCATCGTGTTCGTCCTCAACATGGTTCTCCACCCCGAGGTGCAGGAGAAGGCCCAAAGATTGATTGACGAGGTCGTTGGGAAAGACAGGCTACCCACCTTCGAGGACAGGGCGCGGCTACCTTATATCGACTACATTGTCCAAGAGACTTTTCGATGGTGCCCCGTATCTCCACTCGGGGTGCCGCACCGTTCGTTGGAAGACGATATCTACAACGGCATGTTCATCCCCAAAGGCTCCATCGTCTACGCCAATGCCCGCGCGATGACGCATGACGAACGCGTTTACTCCGACCCCGGGCGTTTCAACCCAGATAGATACGCCCCTGTTGAGCAAGGCGGCTACGGCGAGCCGTTCCCCGTGGGACAGTTTGGCTTTGGTAGGAGGCTATGTGTCGGACAACATCTTGCCGAAGCCAACGTTTGGATCGTAGTCGCCTCTATGATTGCAACATTGCAGATAGGAAGGGCAACAGGGCCCACTGGAGAGGAAGTGTTGCCCAGGGTTGAGTTAACAAGCGGGTTGACAAGTCACCCAAAGACCTTTCCCTGCCGCATGAGCCGAAGGAAGCGGTATAACAGCGGAATTGGCACCGGAACTAGCATGCTATACAAGGTTACGCAAGTGGAAAGCAGCAATTCGCTTCCCAGTTCAGTTTCAATCGAATAATTAGAATAGAATAATTTAATCTCATGTATAGTTTCATGTGTTGTCGAAAAGTCACACCATATCGAGATTAAACTAACCAATCGGTGACGTATGTTTATTCAGTCATGTATGAAATGAAACCAGATCCTATGCTGACAGACGCCAGAACTGTCCTGCTCACCACCGGCTCTGCGTATGTAGGTGCCTTTTGTACCTTCACGGTAGGGGTTGTCTATGCTGGATATGCTGGTGCCGAGCTGATCGCCGAGGTGATACATGTAGTGGCGGAAGTATGAAGGGTACTGATGGGAATCTTGCTGCAGGACCGCGAAGCTCGCAAGGTTGACCAGTGTCGACTCCTTGATCTCGCAGTGAACGTCGTCAAGCCCGTGTTCGACCAGGGCGTTTCTGCAGTAATTAGCAGGCAACTTGATTGCCTACCTGGCCGCCATGACTGAGATTGAATCAATGACGGGCATCTCTTGGTTAACGTATTCTATCCGGAAGATATCAATCGCCTGCCAGTTGACGTCCTCCTGGGTAAGAATACCCAATATTTGGTTTCTCAGCAGGGAAGGATCGTCATTCCGTTTGCTGGCCATAGCGTGCTTGCTGCCAATAGCCATAGTTCTGGACTCTGATGACCAACCGTCCATACTAGAGCAGATCGTATTGAAGCTAGATCGGATTGGATCTGGATCGGACTGAAGCTGGATCGGATTGAATCTTGGATTAAAGATGAAGCTGTAGTGATAACTGTAGTGACAACGGTCGCGCTCGGATTCGGTTATCCAACGTGTAGGGTCCATGTTCTCCTAGGAAATCGACCTGGCATGTAGCCACTTTTCCCTCTGGGCGTTCGTCTTGGCTGCTGTGTTTGTGAATGAGAAGGCGTAGGAGGAGAACCTTTTATGGCGGCAGTGGAGGTAGCGGCGGTGTACAGGAGATAGGGAAGACGCCAATGTATACCAGGCAAAAACCTATGTCTGTTAGCGAGTGGCACTGATGGTAACCAGACGTGGGTATTGCACGTTAACTATGAAAAGACGGAAGTCTAAGCCGAGCGAGTCAAGATTAGGCACTTCGATGGCGAGACAAGGAGACGGCGAGACGAGTGAAACTTTCGAAAAGGGCGGTCGTGTCGGTTCAGTGAGGGACGAAGAGCCGGCTGCGGTATTGCTCAATATGTTGGTTCGCGAGAAATGAGGAAGTGAGTTGGTCCAACGAAGCCTTTGGAAGCAATCGCGTGATGAAAGGTTAACGTTAGGTAGGATGATCTTGCCGGCGTAGTTGAGAAGAGCAAGTTTGGCAATAGAACCGTAAGCAAGAAATAGAAACAAGGGAAGAAACTATACAGAAGGAGCAGCCGAACTGCACTTGCGACTTTTGGGGCCCAGCGCAGACTGGGCAGCTGCGGCTACGAGATCGCAAGGAAGGACAACCCGTCGTCGTCCTCGTGCACTCTCGAGCGTTGTTGCCAGACGACCCACCCCGACGGTGATTGAGGTAGTTGGTATTATCTTGCGTAAGGCAAGCCATATAGTCATATACCGACAGGAACTGTGATGAGCCAAGGGTCTGAGACGGTATGAAGGGGTTGGTCACACGTTTGTTGGCTTTATTCAGAAAAGAGGTTTCAATAAATGTCCTCCAAGACATCTGTGGGCGATTTTGTCATTGGTTTATGCCTGGTAATTACGAGCCCGCATGAGCTCGAATAGTGTCATGTTTCCATAGATAACCTCGACTTTACTTTATCTCGACAAGGTTGTTCTTCCATCAACAAATTTGCTCGTTAACAATACACAACAAGTTCTTTCTTATTGGATGACGTTGACTTCCTTGGCGAGCTCAATAATCATCTGGACAATAGGACTAACATCGCGTTTCTTGAGTGGGAGACGATGAGCGCCGTCCCACTCTACAACACAGGCGGTGCTCGGGTTACAGTAAACCTTCAGCAGAAGACGGTGTTGTTCCAGCCCCGGGTCCGCCGTTCCGTGTATATGCAGCGTCGGTATGTTGAGGACGTGGTCCTGCGTCGATTCGCTCGGCCACTCCCGAAATTCTGCTGCCGCTGCGCCCGCATCGTTGATTCCCAGTGGCGGCACAATGCGATCATCCAGAGCCACGAGCGGTGGTCGCCCCGCGAACAGGACACCGAAACGCCATCTCGTGGGCGCAGAAGCCGGCCTGGACGACATGGCCTGCTGGGTCCACAGGAGACTTGCCGCGATTTTTGCCCCTTGGCTGAAACCCAGCAGACCAACCCATTCCCCCGTGCCGCCGAGCAGGTCATCGGCGTCCATCGCCGATGAGATTTGGCGGTGAATGAGTCGTATCGCGGTCTCTGCATCGACGTGCTTGTCGGAAGGTCGCCATCGTAACCACTGGCGGAAAGGTCCGTAGTCGCCGTACGTCGTGACGATGTCCGGGTGCGGGTCACATACGAAAGGGCCATCGGCGAAGACAAGACGAAAGTGGGATCTGAGCGCGCGTATAAGCTCCCGGGACTGTGTATGAAAGATGGAGGCATTGGTCCCGCCACCATGGAGGCAGAGAATGCGCGGCAGGGAAAGAGTGCTGTCCTTTTCTGACTCCATGTGGGTAGGTGTGAGATTCGGCGTGGGAGGCGGAAACATAGTAGAGTTTGGGTACCGGGGAAATTCGACTTACTCCGAGTTATTATACAAGGCGCGTCTTTTCTCTTACGGAACGGCAACGACTTTCCGCTGGATGCTGTCGTCCAAAACTGACTCGCGGGAAATCGAGTGTTGCATGGGGAGGAGTGCGCTGCTGAACACCAAGGTTTCATTCGAAACAGAACAAAAGATTTGAGCTAGACAATACGCGTGAAGCACAATGGTTTCCGGCTTTTACTCGCCATCATGATGGATAAATATGGGCACCCGGCTTGCTCGCAAACTTTGTAAAGCTGGAGACGTCCAACGAATGGTAAACGTGTGCATACGTCTGCCATAAATTTTACCAGTGGCCCTAGTAAATCGGATTATACCTCTGTGGAGCAGTATTTGGTTGTAGAGCTGCTGAAAGTATTACACCCGGCAAAGTACCTGTACCCGATTGCCTACGGCGTCCTCGCGAAGTGAAAGGTTGTTAGTGACTGCCTTAGGTCTCTACCCTTGTTAAATCCGATTTGTTCTAGGACATACGTACGACTTCCTAATCGGCCCCAGGGGCGCGAATAATAACTATAAGTCGTGACTCGTTCGTTACGTCGTCCGATCAAGCTAGATATGGAAAGTATCAAATGTAGCGGTATGATACGGTAAAGTGCCGGGGAATGGCTGAAATTGAGCCCTACTTCAGGGATGGATTAGGATAAGAAGAGGATAGTGTTTTTACAAGCTACAGCAGCCCAAGTGACAAGCACCTATGCCTTCGCGTTGTGTCAGTATACGTGGCTATAGAGTATTTAGCTAATCTTAGTAAGATGCGCTTCCAAGAAATAAATTAAACTTGATAGACTCGACTCAATTTAATATACGTTTGCTCGAGTCTTTTTCATTCTTCTGCTTTGCTTGTGCCGCTACGCCACTTTACTACGCTGCTTTGGCTCCTTACGAAGGCACTCAGCGGCGCTGCCGTGCTATGCATTTGGCATTTATTGCAAGCTTATTCTTCCTGTTAGACTTGGAAGGGCTGTCAGGAGGGCTGCGTCAGCTAGGGTTATACTAGAATTTCTGTATAAGGGGTTAGAGGCCCTTGTTAACTTTTATACAATCAAGTCGTAGTACTGGACAATTTTAACACAGCCCTCCTGACAGCCGTCCTGGACCTAGTAGAACACAATAGGATGCAACGGTCTGGGAGTATCGCGAGCGCCGTGTAGTAACGCAGTACGAAGGTGAAGCAAAACAGCAAAGCAGTGTAGCAAAGCAAGCGATCCATACCAAGGGACAAAACAGCAGCACAAGGTAAACGTATATTAGGTAGTGGAAAAGTAAGAGGCATTCCGGCTGGCATTTTTTAAACCGGCAAGAGTGAGCGGCAAGACAAACATATACATGGTGATTGCGTGTCTATGCAAGTTCTTGGAGTGAGACGCAGTCTGCCCTGCCTTACTACCTACCTTCTTTTCCGTGACTGATATCACCATAAACAAGTTGCTCAGCCTGTTCACCATGCTTGCGCGACCTTGGAGCGGCGTGTGATCCGGCTGCATCTGAACGGCAGGCCGCTGTTAAAAAGGCCGCTTCCCTTTCAACTTTTCTCAATTCCATCTTGCTGTATCGACTTATAACATCGAATATTGGATTTGTCATAAGGAGCTCGTACGGCCTATATACGCCCCTTTCCCCTATTTTCTAGATAATAACTAGAAGGATAGAAAGAACACACCCTTTTTTAATGTCTGTTTTACAGTAACTGTGATTGCGATAGTATTAAAAAAAGTCTAAAACTCGCTGAAAATAACTTGCAGTCGGAGCCTCACCCAGTCAAGGAGGCTGGTTACGGTGAATCGTCAACATAGTCCACCCGTGATCGAAAGACTTCGTTTCCCGGAAACCCTCATGTCGCCTCCCACGCGGCTGCAATAGCACCCCAGTACTTGTCAGGAAACACGCGCATATGGCCAACGTGGCCGGTGCCCTCAAACATGACGGCGTTGTACGCATAGCCCTTGATCTTGGACTCGGCCATGTTCTGTTCAATGTCCTCCCAGCCGATGAGAGGGTCCTCTTTGCTGTACAGAAACAGCTTGCGCGAGCCCTTGGAGACGTACTTCGGGTTGCCGATGGCTTTGACGCTGAAGACAGGCGCGCTCTCGCGGCCGATGAGGTATTCGTAGGCGTGGTTCAAGAGGAGGAAAATGGCCATGATGAACTGGGTCACGACGAAGGGCCAGGGGAACCAGCCGGCTGTGCCCAGCGCCATCGCCAGGGACCAGCGCTTAAGGTTGTCGACCGTCAGGATCACGCTGCCGGGCGTCGAGTCGTACGAGGATAGACGGTGCGGCATGGGACGGCCGTATTTCTGTTGATAGGCGTAGAGGGTGCCGGCGTAGTTGATGCCGCCGGTGTTGGACATGACGTGCAGCAAGACTGCATCTTCGTCGGGTCTCGTCGTGGCCGAATCCGCTTCCGGGTACGCGAGGTCGATGACGGGCCTCATGTTCTCGGCACGGGTTTCGAGGTCCTCCCTCATGGCCTTCAGGATGGGCGCCAGAACGGCGATTTGTCTCGCATGAGGGAAGAGCTTGCGGAAGCCATCGGTATACTTGGCGACGTGCTTGGGAAGCGCGTCACCCCAGCTATAGATGATTACGACCCTGGGGTGGCCCGGTGACGGGTGTGCGCCGGCAGCCAGCTCTTCTCCTTCGCGGACAAAGATCTGGTCTGTGACGGTTGTGAAGCCGGGAAAACGGTCCGGTTTTGCGGCCATTATGGAACTTTTTGGAGGCAAGATGAGAAAGACTACAGACCAATCAAGTAAGTGGGGTGATAAGTTGGGAGTTTGGACATGTAAGCATAAGTCTGAGCCTGAAATTGATGTCCTGTCAGCCGGGGGGCAGCGGGCTTCATATGTTCACCGCTGAAAGATTTCTTGATGGCTGATCTCATCCTGGTGGAGATCATATCCAACAGCCAGAGAATCGGTAGCCGGCGTGCCCGGACCTTTCGTTGAGACGTCGTGGATACATGGATCTGGATTGCCGGGGCTTTATTGGAGCTTTTCTCTCATTGAGGGCTGGTTCCAGGCATAGGGAGGATCAGTGGCTTGATTTTCTGAGTGGACTCTCCATTCCGCTGAACCAATCTTGCAGCGCGTACGCGTCAGTTTACGGAGGCCTTCGATTACGAGTGAGTGCCGCAGCGTGTGATTTGAGACACAATCTCATCCAAGCCACCACAAGAACAAGCTGACAGGTGTGCGTAGG
Source organism: Colletotrichum cereale (assembly GCA_034509685.1). Taxonomy (NCBI): domain Eukaryota; kingdom Fungi; phylum Ascomycota; class Sordariomycetes; order Glomerellales; family Glomerellaceae; genus Colletotrichum; species Colletotrichum cereale. Next base: position 90,250 of record JASUDE010000043.1, on the reverse strand, counting down.
TTAAGCAGAAAAGAATGGGATTCAGGCCCACTTGCCGAGGTCCAGCTGCAACCGAAACTGGCCAAGCATTTAAGCTCTCTGTCGCCACGTCCAGAGGCTCAAGCAGCGACGCGGCGAGTCGGGTGACAGAGTGCCGAGCCGAGGCACAAATGGAAATGGTGGTAACTAATCTCAGAGAAGCATGGGTCATTAGAGCCGTTCCAGGATGGACATGCTTGGGCAAGGCCCCCTAAGATGAACCGGAACAACTTCCCCAGATCCCCGTGACGAGTGACGCCTCTGCATTCTATCTCCTGCGAGGGTTACCGCAAAACGTCGACCGAATTTAAGATTCTAGTTTAACACCGATCGCGGTCTACTAAGTATCCGCATTATCAGCGGGTCCGTTCCTTCATCGTCGTTGCGGTGTCACATTTTGCGTGCAGTCGGCGCAATGTCAACCTCGAAAGGGCTTGTACCGTTCAGCGAAGCTACGAAGGTAACGAGGCTTCAATCAGATGTATATAGTGCCAACCTTGTCTCTGCCTGGTGCACTGGCTCCGGTCAGTAGCGACGGAAAACCGTCCCGGCAACTCACGCGGTCGGTCAGCTCACATCGTGCAGTCCCCAATGGCGGTTACGTCGCGTCTGTGATGCTGCGCGCGGCATCTCTACACCTGGCGGAGCGCGGCCAACCCGACACCATCTCTGCCCATTTCGAATATGTCAATCGTGCAGAGATAGGGCCCGCAATACTCATTGTGGAGGAGATCAAGATCGGCCGGAACCTCTCGACGGTGCACGTCTCGCTTTACCAGCATGACCTGCTACCATCTGCCCCGTGGCTCACGTCCAACTCCCGGAGGGACGTCGTGGGCTACTTCATCAACACGTCCTTGGTTGCCGAGAAGGGTCTCACCCTCGCCACCGGGTGGGACATGACCCCTCCCACCAAGCCGGCCGACTTTGCCCTCCTCTCCCTTGACAAAGACCCGCACTGGGTGAGGAAAGAGACGCTCAACGCGCGGGCGACCTCGTACGCGCGCGCGCAGAACAACCTCGAGTACTACGCCCCGCGCGAGGGCACGCGCCGGGGCATCGTGGACCTGTGGCTGCGGCTCAAGTCGGGCGACAAGTTCACTAACGCGTCACTCGGCTTCGTCGCCGACGCGTACCCGACGGTCATTGAAGCCTGGAGGCCGATGCGCGACGAAGAACAGACGCCATTTCGGCACAACGAGATGTTCTGGTACCCGACGCTTGCTCTGAATCTGGACGTGAAGAAGGCGTTGCCCGAAGAGGGCGCCGAATGGCTCTTCATCCGATCCATGGTCAAGGTGATTCGGAACGGTCGACTCGATCTCGAGGTCACTGTTCTAGACCAAACCGGAGACGTGGTGGCGCTGAGCACCCATGTGAACATGGTCTTATCCGCCGAGAGGAATTTGAATGAGCGAAGTCACTCCAAGAGCAAAATCTAATGGGCAATACATGCCCGATGATGGGCCTAATCCGGGAACTCGGATTCTTCTTCATCGACTAGACTGTATGCCCGGGAATGCACATAGTATATGATTGAATGAGGGAGGAAACAGAAAATCACCAACATTGCCGTCCGCCATTCAATGGAACCGCGGGAAAGAAGAACCAGTCTCATGTCCGTAACTCGTCAAAGAGAGTCAATGCGGCCGACACGAAAGGGTGCTATGGTATTGACACGCCTCCATAGTGAGCTATCCATGTCACCAAGATCTCAGGACTCGTAGCCATCACTACATGCAGAATTCCAATGTCATCGAACTCACTCGATCAGAACTTACAAGATCCAAGCTTCTCAATTCAACCGCAAGGGAAATCCCCTATAAGCTTTCCTGCTGTAAGTAGTATGCTTCTTTCAGCGACTAGTCATAAGTGAGGGACCCCTGGGCAAGATCTCATCGGCGATAGGTGTTAGCAATGACGGCAAACCCTCTGCCAATCACTGTGTTTTCCGCGCTCAACACTGCCGGCGCCGCAGCGGAGGTACAAGAGAGGGCAAAACGCCCACGTGGTCCCGCTTTGTTCCGCTCCTATCGCCGTTCTCGGCGCCTCGGTCATACCCGTACGTCCAGCTCATCGTTCGTCCTCCCACTAGGCACGCGGAACAGATCAAGGGATCACAAACAAAAGCAGAGCCTCTCTTTTGGACCCTTGAGCCAATTCTTCTGAAGCATACCCATCGCACACGCACCAACCACGTCCTGCACATTCACAATGGATTACTCATTGCATAACCACCGGTCACTCATCGGCTCCAGGGCGTCAGACCTGCCCACACCCTCGCTGGTTCTAAGCTTGCCGGTCATAAAAAACAACATTGAGAAGTTGCATCAAGACGTGGAAAAGGCCGGAGTTGCTCTGAGGCCTCATGTGAAAACGCTCAAGGTAACATGGTTTGCCTACCTTGTCTTTCCTTCTTGACATCTCGCTCAACAGCTGACCAGACTACAGAGCCTGGAGGTAACCCGGTTGATGCTAGGAAATGGCAAATACAAGAAGACAGTGGCATCCACGCTGTCAGAGATCCGTGGTCTGTTGCCGCTGGCCGAGGAAGGAAATCTCGATGAGGTAATAACCTCTCGATTCATGTCCCATCACGAGTGCTGACAAGCCTATCCTGATAGATCCTCTATGGGATCCCTCCTGCTTCAGGGGCCATTCCCTTTTTGAGCGAGCTACGCAAGTCGGTCAAGATTCTTCTTATGATCGACCACGAGAAGCAGATCTCCCTCCTCGAGGACTTTGCAAAGAAGAACCCCGAAACCTCCGCAGGGGCCTGGGACATTTACATCAAACTCGATGTGGGCACTAAACGCGCAGGTCTGCCCCTCGGCGGCGAGCGTCTCCAGAAGCTCATCCAGCGGGTTGACGAGTCCTCCGCCGTCTCACTCTATGGTTTCTACTGCCACGCCGGCCACTCGTATGGTTGCCGCACGCAAGAAGAGGCGGAGAGCGTCCTTGCAGACGAGATCAACGGCGTCCTGAGCGCCGCAAAGTTGATTTTCGGGGACCGGAAGCTCACCCTGTCCGTCGGCGCCACCCCGACAGCGCATGTTGTCGGCAGCCTCAAGACGGCGATTCCGGAAAACGTGACTTTGGAGCTTCACGCCGGTGGGTACTTTCGCTGAGTATCACAGATGGGATCGGTCGCTGAACACCTCGTCCCCTTAGGAAACTTCCCCACAAACGACCTTCAACAGGTTGCGACGGGGCTCGTCGGCCCCGAAGCCCAAGCCGTCCGCGTCCTCGCCGAGGTGTGCAGCGTGTACCCCGAGCGCAACGAGGCCCTCATCAACGCCGGGACCATCGCCCTCTCGAAGGAGACCGGGCCGTTCCCCGGCTTCGGCAGCGTGGTGGGGAAGCCGGGCTGGGCGGTGGTGCGGATGTCGCAGGAGCACGGCATCCTGGGGGAGGTCCAGAGCCCCGGCTCGAAGAACGCCGAGCCCGAGCGCAGGGACGTGGAGGCCAACTTCGAGATCGGGGACAAGGTCTTCCTCAACATCCAGCATGCGTGCATCACCGCGGCGTCCTTTTACGTGTATTATGTGGTGGACGAGGATGATGTTGTCAGGGACACTTGGGTGCCCTGGAAGGGTTGGTAGCCATGCGAGGTTTGGGTATTGTGGCCTGTCAAGAGAGTAAGGGAAAATGCAGTTTGTTTTTCTTTCGCTTGCCCGCTGAGTTACACGCCTTGCCTGGAAAAAAAAATCCGATAGAATTTGGCTCACGCCTCCCGAACTCCAGTTGCGCCTACGCGTCGAGCCCTCCAATATCCGGCAAACGCCCCCATCATTTTTGAAAACATGTTCCCTGTCATTCGCGCTTCATGCAAAGGATATCCAGATCTGTTTCTCGTTCATCACACGACAGACGTTCCACGGCCCTGCGCCGACATCCGCCGGTGTCACCTCGTTGTGGTTCCAGATGTGCTGCAGTAGCACGGAGGTCTGGCGCATGTTACCCAGGCCGATGCTCGCGAACATGTGGCCCAGCCTCTCATGCAGGAACGCTTGCTGCCCCTTGTCCGTGACGCAAGAGCCGATGATGGTGATGGGCCAGCACAGGCTCGTGTTGATGCGGACGCTCGGGTCGAGCTGCGCGAGGTGCGAGAGGGCTCCGCCGAGGGCGGCCTGTACGGCGACCGAATGCAGACTGCCGTCGGGCCGGGAGAGGGGGTGTAATGCCGTGTGAAGGTACAAGAGGAGAGCCTTTTGATAGATGTAGCCGGCCAGGGCGACGTTTTCGCTTACTGTCGGGTTGGGCTGCCAGTTTTGTATCTGGCCAAGTAGCTGAGCGAAGAGGATGAAGTCGTCCGCCGAGGGCTGCCAGTTGGAGTTCTCCTCGCGGCCCATCATGCGCCGACCTAGGTCAAAGACGGACGGAATCAGCAGTATCAGATCTAGCCAGCAGCCGGTGAGGCTGCCAATATACGAGGACGCAACGAGTTCTGTGGCGAGAAGCAAGAGATCGTTACTGAGGAAGAGCTGGTCGCTCAAACGCGCGTCAATGGATATCATGCTGACCGTCGCCGTGTAAAGATAGTACTCGGTCAAAAAGTCTTTGAGCGACTTGTGGAGAAACGTGTTGTTTGCTGACAAGAAAGGGAGGATGAGGGACTGCGCCGCCATCAGGTGGTCGAGAATGGTGCCGTTCACATCGCCCTTGGCCGTCTATTGGGAGTTTGTCAATATTCGGACGATTAGCGGCCGTGGGTTTCACAAAAGATACGACCCAACGGCGCAAGCAAACCATGAACGCGATGACCGGGTGTGCAACTAACCTCGACAAGGCATAGAATCAAAGCCCCAATACCTAATATCAACGTCTCTTCTCCGTCTTGCCCGCCCATGAACGTGGAGATGTTTTGCTGGAAGAGTCGCAGCGACTGATTGTAATACTTTGTCGCGACCCTGTCTGCCGAGACCAGTGACTTGGCGGCTCTGTGAACGGCGCTCTGGGTGAGAAGTAGGTGAAGCACGAGGTCGCTGCTGAAGGCCAGGGGTATCAGTTGTACGGAAAAGGGGTTTTCCGTCGTTGATCCGTTGGCCATGCTTATTGTTGTCGCGCTCAGGTAGTGGCTCAGCAGCTCCAGCGAGTTCTCGTCGTGGTTCCCGCCCAGCAGACTCATCCCCCTGGGCATGAAGCTGCTCGCATCCGAGACTCTCCGGAGCGGCGAGCACATCATCTGATCGGCAGTCTCATCGTCGTCTAGGTCATCGCCTTCGATCGATGAGAAGGAGGACAGCGGCTCGTCGGCCAGGAAGCCTGCGATGGACGCGTCGTCTGATGCATCGAACTGGTATGAGATCCCTGCGTCTAGAATGGGATGAGCAGCCGTGGCCGTGGTGATGGGAGCTGCCGTGACGGGGGGTACGGTAACAGTGCCAGTTGACTGGATGCTCGACCCCGGACTCGAGGCGATCTTGGTGGTGGCGGCGGGGGACTCGGACGATGTGGGCTGTGATGCAAAGTTGAACGGCTCGAGGCCAAGCGAAGAGTCTCGAACGGTCTGTGGGCTCTGTGATGCTCCGGTTGAGCTTTCCGGGGACGCCGTTGAATGCGCCGCAGGTTGTCTGGCGGTGTGAGATGAGTTGACTTGTGAGACCGAGGCGGCGCAAGCTGGACGCGACGCGCCGTTGCCATTGCTGGACCCCGTCGATGGCCATTGGCATTCCAACTTGTTCCGCTCACAGCCGCGGCAGCGCGGCTTGGTCTCGTCACATTTCTTCTTCCGACCGCGACAGGTCAAGCAGCCCGTCCGGACGCGGAAGATGGGACCCGCAAGCGTGCGGCGGGGTTTAACAACAGCATCCGACGACATTGGCGCCGGAATAGCCGCGGTGGAGGAAGGGGGGGGGGGAGGGACAGATAAGAGATGCCAAGTCGAACCACGCGCCCGCTGCAGAAAAAGTCTGGGGGGAAAAAAGCTTCAATGCTGTCAAGGGGTTATGCTCAATGACCAAAGCCACACACTAGGAACGGTGCTTACACGGTAGTTATCGGACAGTGATGGATAAGTTCAGACGCTGGCAAAGAAAGTCAACCCCGTCTTCGGATGTCCATCTTTGGCGTGGCCCAGATAAGGAAAAGTTTGCCGGGGTCATGCCGAAGACTCTCTGCTCTCTCGTTACCCTCGAGCGCGGTCCGCCGCATGAACCGGCCCACTTGACGCCGGTCATGAGCGCGGTAAAGCATTCGATTGGTCACCGTTACCCTCCCCGCATCCTCACAGTCCGGGTCGGGTTTCCCCCCCTGTGACGAGAGGCCAGTTCCCATCTTTGTCATGTTGCAATCCGCTGGCTGCAATGGAATCCTCATGACCTCATTTGAGAAAAAGAATCATGGAGGCAACGAGTCGTCCCCGCTGATCCACATGAGCTTCTTGCGCCCTACGTACGTGGCAGTGGAGTTGCAAGGATGTGTATGGGGGTTTATAACTTCCTTCTGCGTGAATATAAGTCCAGGAGCTGGGCAAAGCATGAAGACCACGTTGACGGGAGTTGACCCCAAGATGTTTAATGTGAAACAGAGCCTAGCATTGCAACTTACGATTATCAAGTCACATAAGCTACTAGGCGACTGGGCTCGTGACTGCCACAAAACAATGCTGTGGTTACAGGACTGATTGGCGCGTTGACAGAACGTAATGCTTTGACTTGATACACAGAATATCGCAGTGACATAATAGGTCTTGACGAATACGGGCAGTTGTCGTGTTGATCTGAATAATCAGAGTATACTCAGTCAGCACCAACAAGACTCAACGGCACAAAAAGCCACGCGAGTGAACAGAGCGCCAGACGTAACCAACCCATTGCTGCCTTTCGATAGGGAGACAAGTACATCGTGCGTAGCTGTATCGTCCTTGGCTACCTCAGCAATAGCATTCGTCTGATGAACGCTTCTTATGTGTTAACAACATGGCCAATAAACTACCATAATCAATGAATGCCCGTCTCTGTTTAAAATGTCCAAGTGACATGTCATCATGAAGGTCCAACACCTATACGTCATGGTGATGGTCCTATATGACTTGGATTGTCTCAGGCCCGTCCGACCTTTCAACAGGCAACACTATTCGAAAGAAATGCGAGAATGATAGACTATTTCCTATCTTATGAGTAAACGCTACCTGATGAGAAAACTTGAGAGGTTCGGTTTCGTGCAGATTTGATGCGATCTCTCGGTTCCATGACATTTGTGAAACACAACTTACACAATATACGTGCCACGCAACACAGAGTTGGAAAGAATGACAGGAGCTTGGAAGCCAACGTCCGTATCACCCGTAAATCATAGCGCTTGAATTTGGCGCGTACGATCAATGAATCTTTCTTTCTTTTGTCCCGTTTTGCGAATGCCGAGGGTCCCCAATCACCTATGCCTAGGGATCGGGTACGGCAATCTACAGAAATTTGACGATGCAAGTCTATTGAGGTCTACAAATGCAACAAATCACATAATGTCAGCAGTCGCAATTTCATTTTAACGCATAATACATGGGATTTTTATTCTTGCACAATAGGCACAATGCAGCCACAACTACTCACTGAAATGGGTTTTTTTTTTTTTTTTTTTTTTTTTTTTTTTTTGGGAGATGATGCGATAGCAACTTCAAATTCCTATAGGTCTGTCTAGAACATTACCACGGAGGTGCTGGCAAAGAGTATGAGACTACTGAAATAGAGCTTCCGGGTCGTAGATATGTGATGAGCCGCTATTGGGTTGCGTCGCGGATTCAACTTGCGAGCACTCTGTATTGGCGAGACGTCGAGACCTAAACAGGACAAGTTAGGTGACTAAAAGACTCGGCATTGTGTCCCGCTCTACTATGTACGGTGAAGCGGGACGAGAGGGCATTGTTCTGCGTCGATCTCCATTGTAAAGGTTCAGTTGTTGGGAGCGAGCTCACCAATGAACGCGCCGAGTCTAGCGAAACCTGTACTCAGACCTGTGCATTTCCGGTTAGGCATGTACTGGTAGGTAGCATGCACATGCAGCAGCATCCTGCACGTCGCGCGTCTTACACACCACTACCGTCTCCAAGCTGAGATGTCTTGAATCCTACTTGTGGAAAAGAAAGCGTGAGTGGACCACTGGGACGGTAGTATACTGACACAAAAGGTGGCTATTCCTGTGAGCGGCTGCATTCCGTACGTAGTAGGTTGCTAGGGTGCAATGAAGGCGTTTAGTGTATGGAGCTAGCTGCCCATATTGTTTGTTGCGGCAGCACAGGTTGCATCGACAAGGCCGCGAGCTAATGTGTGACGATGGAACGCAGAGGATCAGACGGCCCAACCGGAGAGCAAATGCGGAGCGTCTCTGCTTTGAGTGACAAATATTGGTATTCATGGAGCAGGGGATACAGACCGCTCACTGTTCGAGCAGCAGCAGCAGCAGCAGCAACAGCGCCAGCAAGGCTGTTATATTACCACCGCCATGTGGTCAACCAAAACAGCGATGCCCGCGGTGTCCCGAACGAACCTCCTCTTCATGCCTCACCCAGACATGCTAGCCATGATGTCTTGGGCATCGGCACCGCCGTGGACGGTGGAACAAGTACAAGACCTCCTCGGTGCTTACGAAAAGTCGCCGAGGTGGTGGCCTAACCCCCCCCCCCCTGGCCTGGCTTATCAAGAATTCCCCCAATGGGTGGGTGTGGTTCACTGTAGTTCCTTTTTCTTTGGCTTCAGGCACCAGGTTACTGAGACATTTTGGCTGCTACAACACATTCCGCTGCAACTCGAGTCCCCCTCCCCTGGTGCAGATATCCTTGGACACAAGTTCTCCAAGGAAAGATGCGGTAACCCAGTTCGCAGAGCTGCGAGGTCGGGTTACACAATGCAACAGGCAAACAAACATTGAACCAAGCGATCAATCATCAGGCACGTATGAGGGACGACCCGCGCACTGCGTACCTGAACCGAACCGTTCTTCCGTTGCACTACCACCTCATGCGCGTTGGATTTGGTGCCAAGGTCATTTTGGCGGCCGTGCCATTTATAACTTACATACGGATAGTAGTACGCAAATCCAGAATCACCCCCCAGGCCCCGGGGACATCGCCGCTCGCTGGGATGCCACGACTGTGAGTCGGTAAGAGAAGATCAAAAAGACAAGCGGTGGGAAGCCTCTAACCGGCTCGAAATTCCACGCGGAGGGGGTTCAGGCACCCTGAAATAGCTTGTGACGGACGATCCAGGCATGGAATGGTGTCATGGTGAATCAGCCGCAGGCCAGTCCAGCCGTCCTTCGCCACGTATAATAACGCCCGAGGGCATGGCACCTTGGACGCAGGTGTCTCATCCCTACCTGGTTTTCCTCTTCCATACGCTTGAGACTTTTTTTTATTTTACTTAGCAAACCTATCGGGGGGGCGGCCTTTGGTATCATAGCTCGACGGCTTGGATGCAAAAAAAGAAGAAGAAAAAAAACCCTCAAGGATGGAAAACATACTCGTCGACTACCCAGAGTACAAGTCAACTTCCCACTTGGACGACCTCCGCGCAACAGAATACAGCTACCTCGACAAGCAAGGCCACCTCTACCTCGACTTCACCGGTGCGGGCCTCGCTGCGCAGTCCCAGTTCCGCGCACACGAGGGCCGGCTCGAGAAGACGCTCTTCGGGAACCCCCACTCCGTCAACCCGACGAGCCAGTCCGCCACCGACCTCGTCGAGGACACCAGGGCCCGCGTGCTCGCCCACCTGAACGCCTCGGCTGACGAGTACACCGTCATCTTCACCCCGAACGCCACGGGCGCGGCGAGGCTCGTCGCCGAGGCCTACCCCTTCAAGAGGCGGACGAGACTGGTCCTCACGTCCGACAACCACAACTCCGTCAACGGGCTGAGGGAGTTCGCGCGCAGGAACCATGCCGAAACCGTCTACGTCCCCGCCCGCGCGCCGGAGCTGAGGGTAGACCCGTCCGATCTCATGTCAGCGCTAAAGACTCGCAGACGAGGGCTGTTCGGTTCGGGTTCGTCATCGTCTCACCCCCGCAGGAGCGGCTTGTTTGCATACCCGGCCCAGAGCAATTTTAGTGGTGTGCGTCATCCGCTCTCCTGGGTCGGCGTGGCACAGCAGCAGGGGTATGATGTGCTGCTCGATGCGGCGGCCTACCTGCCGACCGCGAAGCTCGATCTGTCAGCCGCCGGCGTCCACCCAGAGTTCGTCATCGTCAGCTGGTATAAGCTATTCGGGTACCCGACCGGGGTCGGGTGCCTGGTTGTGCGGCGCGACGCGCTGGCTCGGCTGGCCAGCACGCGGCCGTGGTTCTCGGGAGGCACCATCACGGCGGCGTCGGTCGGGGTGCCCTGGCACGTCATGGCGCCAGACGAGGCGGCGTTCGAAGACGGAACGGTCAACTATCTATCGATCCCCGACGTCCATTACGGACTGGACTGGCTGGACGGTATCGGCATGTCCCTGATCTCGACCAGGGTGCAGTGCTTGACCGGATGGTGCCTCGACCGTCTACGGGCCCTGGAACACAGCGACGGGTCGCCGGTGGCCAGGATCTACGGCCCGACGAGCATGGTTTCGCGAGGCGGCACGATATGCTTCAACTTCCTCGACGCAGGCGGCCGAGTGGTGGACGAGAGGCTGGTGGCAGTGGAATCGTCGGCGCACAAGATCTCGCTGCGCACCGGCTGCTTCTGCAACCCGGGTGCCGGCGAAGCGGCCTTCGGGTTGAGCAAGAGGATGCTGGAGCCGCTGGACAAGGTCCATACCAGCTGCTTGGACGACTACGCCCGGCTGCTTGCCCCCGTCGGGGCCGTCCGCGTCTCTTTCGGCTTCATATCGACGGCGGGGGACGTGGACCGTTTCATTGCCTTTGCAAAAAAGACCTATCGAGATAGACTGACACCTGTCAACGGCCTACCGGTACACGACCGTTGCTGAGGGAAGATATGGCGCAGGAAGAACAAATAGTGTACCGTTAAGCCCTTCCGTCGTCCCACGTGTGGGCGGTCGGCCCTCCATCACTCGTCCCTTTTGTCGATCGATCGGCCGTTCACGGACGCGGGCCCTCCAGCCCCTATTCTCGCTCCAGACCAAGAGCTACTCCTTTGTCAAGGCGCAGTTCAACACCAGAGTCATTGTCCAGGTCGCGGGCGGCATGGCCTTTGCAGAGGGCGATGCGCACAAGTCTCAAAGAAAGTTGCTGTCTCGTAGGTTCTGCCCCGGATATCATCCGGATCGCCGCGTGGGCCGTTCATTAGCTGAGAACGCGCATCATAGCCCAATTCGCGCCGAGCAACGTCAAGAGAGCGATTCCGCTCTTCCAGGGCAAGGGAAAGGAGCCCGTCGAGCACTTCCACCATCAGATCAAGGCCCAAGATGGCATCACAGATGGTAAGTGCTTGCCGGCATATTCTTCATCAGCTGCTGCCAATATGCGTGTTTTACTAACGAGTCATCTGCAGTCTCCTCTGCATACGGCCGTGTCGCACTTGACGTTGTCGCGTGGTTCACGCTCGGCATCGACCTTGGAAGCACCCTTTGGACGTCGCTGTTCCACGAAGCCTACCACAAAATGTTCGACCCCCCGACTTTTGGTGCGTTCCTGATGGTCATGAACGCCTACGTCCCAGGAACCCGGGCGCTTCCTTTCCAAAAGAACCGGAAGTTCAATGCCTGCAGCGCTAGCGTCCGCTTGAGACTGGCAGAAATCACCAGGAACGCCTCAAGCAGATCGACTCCGGCTCCATCGACGTCGGCGAAAAGCCCGATCTGCTGATCCACATGATTCTCGAGTCGCGAGCCATCGGCAACCCGTGGTCCGAGGCCAAGATCCTCGAGAGCTCCATGAACGTGCTGGTCGCTGGCCACGAGACGTCGGCCACGACCCTGACCTGGGCCACGCACACCTTCACCCTCTACCTGCACATCCAGGAGCGGGCCAGGAAAGAAGTCCTCGACCTGCTGGCGAGGAAGCCCAACCCGGACTACATGGGCCTGGACGGCCAGCACTACATCGACAACATCAATGAGACGCTCCGTCTCTACGCACCCGGTGTCCTGGCGGTGAGGGAACCCATCAACGACGTCACCCTGTGCTACCTCTTCTCGGCCCTCGTCACCCGAATCAGCCGCATCTTCCCTTACACTCATCCCCCAAATGGTGGCTACTATCACTAGGCGGAGTTTGATGGAATCCGCCCATATTAGTCCTTTATTATAGACTACCTTTAATATATTAGTCTATTACTTAAGACTACTTATTATTTATTAGTCTTTTTTATCGTTGTAAAACTTATATTACATAATACGTATAGCTTTCCTATAACCTAGCTAGTTAAAGATAGCGTCTCTTTCAACTCTATCTATAAGTTAAGAGGGATAAGCTACTATAGACTATTCATCTTATCTTTAGTTTTCTCTAAAAAGACCATCCTCTAGCTCGAGGTTTAGCCAACACTAAGTTAGGAGAGAGCTATATTATTTAATCTTAGCCGCTTCAAAGTTTATCTGCTTACCCCTCCTATAACATTCTTACTATTTAGTTAGCCTACTAGTCTTTACCTATTCTCCTGTACTCTTATAATTTTATACTCTAGGGTAATTTCCTTCATCTCTTCTCCCTTCTTACCCTTCCTCTCTTTGTGTATAAATTTGAATGCCTAGCATATAATCTAATTGTATAAGGCGCACTTAGACTAAACATACTTCCTAAGTAAGTCTGCCTTTTATCTTTTATCTGATAAGTATGCGTATTGGGTGGGAGACACAAGCCAACTATTTCGTGAACAGTCGATTAGACTTCTTATAGCACTGTACTAACTAAAGAGGAAGTAATGGAACTGGGTAACCAGCAGGAGCCAGGGACAGATAGAATGTATAGTAGCTATAAGCCAAGATTCAGAGGACGAAAGGTTGACTGATGTACTGCAGAGTATATAGCTTTAGCCTGCGGCAATCCCTTAACACATACCCCTTATGCCGCTATGGCTTTACATAGAACAATAACAACAACAACTACAGCCCTAGGTACATAGGTTTGCACAAGAAATTTGATGTGCTTGGTGCTGAGATAGTTTTGGAAGCAGGGTTATAACTACCAACGAAGTTATTTAACATAGTTTGATGCTATAGTAAGGGGGAAAATAGCGGCGGAAATTTTCGGTATTTAGACGTGTATGCAGACTGATAGGGTTGCAGACGGGAAAACATTAAATAGCTTGAGGTTGGCCTTAGTCCTAGATAGTCTTTGCGCTACCATTCCAGGTTGCGGTTACTAGGCATATATATTACGTGATCGCCGATTCACCTTTAAAGCACCGACCTACCCACTTTAAGGTCAATCCGGCTAATGCGACCTAAATCTATTATCCTCTACTACATAGTACTTTGCATAGTTAGCCGTCTTACGACATTAATATTAATTAACCTTTTACTGAATATAGCTATTGGAGCTCTAATCAGGGTATAGTCAGAGACAGTATTGACTTTTCGCTATTAGGCGGGAGGCTATATTACTAACAAGCGGGAGGCAGTTTGTCACAGAACAACAGCAGGTAGTCAAGCCAGCGGACTATATCCCTGGGAGCACGTGAACCTTCACGTACCCACTGGGTATATAGTCCTCTGTCTCGTTGACCTCCTCCTTCGATGAATGGAACGTCACTGTCCATCTTTTCCCACTCCTGAGTCGTATCCGTTTGGGCGACTCATGATAACATCATGAATACACGATTTCCGACAAGCCTCATGAACCTGCTCTTCAGTAACCTTGGGGTTCACATATCGCATATTTTCCATAACACTTGAACAGAAAAGTTGAGACCGCTATCCAACAATGCCAACGTGCGGCCAAGATGTAAAGAAAACGTGTGTTTTCCATGGATTGTAAAAGGCTTACAAAAGTGCAGTAGCCTACAATGTGATGTCAATGTCTTTGACATTCTGGTCATCGACCCGTATGTGCCTGCTGGTGGCTTGTATATGACCGAGTAGCAGGTTCAGTGTTGTCCACTTACCAACCGCTGATGGTCTGACGATTGAAATTATTGTCCCTGCTTCAACATGGAGATCAACGCTAGCCAGGACAGTCTTATCACTGACACTGGCAAAGTCTCAGTCGAATCTCAAACTTTGTGCCATTCTTAGCCTGGAGCTGCATCTCAAGGAGACGTCTTCCTTGAGTAGCTTGGAGCAGCTTTCCCAGAATGTCTGTGTTTTCGTTCTTAGGGCCATTAAGAGACGCAACAATATTGTATCAATACCCTGTGAAAGCGAATAGGTTGCCAGCTGTAGCTTTTTCGGTACAGATGTCGTTGTTTATTATAAGTGATATCCTAAGGGTAAGCACTAAAGTTAGGACCTCCCTAGTTGAACGTTAACTAATTAAGTAGTAACGAGATAGCTACGCTATTGTTTCATCTATTTGGCTACCTTTGAACGATACTGGTTATCATAGCATACGGCGGTGATACGGGATCGAGAGTCAGATTCACCCTGATGGTCAGGCTCGCTCGTGGATATAGTGTTAGCGGGGCAGGGGACGCTAGTAGAATGCTAGAACAAACCCAGTACGGATCTCAGCCGCCGCCTCCAAGGGTTCCTTAAGGGTTTCGGTGACGGAATCGGTGAACGTCTGAACGCGTCTACTGTCTACCGGACCCCGCTATGTATGGTTGCTGACGTAAGAGCGACTTTATAACTGTGTAGGAATTATTCAATTAATCAATCAATCCTTCCCTCAATCTGCCTTGTCTTTTTACATCAATTGTTTGAGAGAGGCCAAACTTCAGACCACGCTCGCGGGGCAGTAATGATTTCGCTACTGGAACGGAGGAGAGAGCGTATCGAGCCTTTGGTGTATTTACCAGAAAATTGACGTTGTGAAAGAACATGGTCGACATTCCTCAAGATGTATTGGATTTTGCACTATATGCTGATGGCGCGGTGGTACGGTTACCAGTCTGTGAATTCTAAAGTCTGCAACGTGCTACTTAAGCTACATGAGGTGAGTCTCCGTGGCCGTGTATCGACGTATTCTATTGTTAAGGAACTTTATCGGGCAGCAGATCAAGGAGCTGTTTATCTTGGAACGTAGGCATTCCTTCACCCTTTTAGATGAAAGTGCAGTAACTAATGAACATCGAAGGAATGAGAGCGGAAGAAAATGTATCGTAAAGAGCATTCGGAGCCACTGGCGTCTCGAAAACGAGGTCTCTATTTTGCGCAAATACCAGGCTACGAGTCCCTTGTTTCGCCCACTTGAGGATGAGATTGTGGACCCAGGCGACCCGCCATCTATCGTCTTGAAATATCTTGACAGCGACCTCCTTGCTGAGTCAAATCGCCAAAGGTTATCTCGACCTGATATCAAGAAGGCGGCTAAAAGCGTGCTGGAAGCCCTCCGTATCTTACACAGGGACGGCATGGTCCATACTGGTTCGTGATTCGGTACCTAGTAACACCTTGATCCAAGCAACCCGCTACTGACACTCTAGTAGACATCAAACTGGACAACATATTTGTGAATCTCGGCCAGCAAGGTGACCTTGAACGATTCACCGACATTCGACTAGGGGATTGTGGGGGTGTAGTCTCTAAGCACTCCAAGTTTGCCACGGAGCCGGGCCACCTCATCGGCGCGAGTTTTACCCGTAGCCCCGAAGCACAGCTCGGTCTCCCCTGGGGTACCTCGACGGACATTTGGTCCTTTGGAAACGCCGTACGTAGATTGATTGGGCTCTTGGATTTATGAGCGCATACTAACGTGGACGCCATGTGGAGATTCTCACTCTGTTGTACGGGGGAGGGTTTCATATCTTCAATCCTGCCAACGAGGGTTGCAAACCCGAAGATGAACACTATGAATTGGTGGTATTATCCCGGATGTACCGCTATTTTTGGCCCTTTCCCGGATTCCTTCCTGGAGATCGCCGACGATAATGCCGCGGGTATTATCGACTTCATTCACAGCATGGGCCCCCCAACGAAACCCTTTCGTCAAGTCACGCGTCGCGAGATGCCGCCTGCCGACCGGGATTTTATCCTCAAGATTATGAAGCTGGATTACCGTGACCGTCCCACCGCCGACCAACTCCTGGAGGACGAATGGTTTAGCGAGAAGTCTGATGGCACTCGAGTGCCGCTGCCTCCTAAGAAACAAGAAAGTCCAGCCCCTCAGAAGAAAAAGGCTGTAGATTCAGTGTATATGGAGGCAATGATCCCGAGATGAACGCCATCCCTTGAGGACACACAAGAATCATATTCTGCAAAACTAGGCTCACGGCGGCCAGATGCCGGTACCGCCAGTCCTTGATCGGATGTTGTCCGTCGCCCTTATAATGTCGTCTGAGTCCGGCTTTTCACTTACACTGTCCGGACAAACAGCTGTTTGCGGCGACGATCGCACCGGTGTATGCGTCCAAAGTATGATGGCACGTATTCAAGGAAAAGTTAGTGTGGCCGATCAACAGAGTACAGAGGATATCAGCAAAAGCGATCGTCGGCAACGTTTCTTACCGTTGTGACAAACACACGCCGCAGGACAAGGGCCAAGATGCGAGGGTTTCGGAACTCCTACCGCTCGCCTCTCTTACAAGCGGCGGAGGTTCTAACGGCGTGCCGATGGAAAGGATCGAGGCCATCAACCCGCTGACGCTGTTGCCATGGGAAGAGAGACTCACAATTGAAGTCGGTAAGTACCGCATACGTTATCTAAGATAATGGAATCTCCAGAAACAGCAAGAGACGATATCGTTTTCTCTGCAAACTTCCTAGGACACCCTTCTGTACTCTTCTCTTAGAATTAGGTAGCAGCCAAAGCAGACTGAGGGCTCATTGTTCTGGTTGTCATATTAAGATAGTCCGAGGAAATCGACTAAAAGGTAATCCACAACGTAAAGAGAGTTAAAATCACACTTTAACTAGTTTAAGATTGTCTAGCCTTAGTACAGAGCAACTCTCTAGATGTTAAATGATTGCGGGAGGCTCGAGGACTTGGGACGTAATCAAGTCTGGCATCTCCATGGCTCTTTAAGGTCAACGGACATGAGACGGACGTGCAGAGACTGAAAATGACGAATGAAGAGTACTCAGCTACATCCTTTCCGTCCCATAGCATGGTGTATCACCTCATGTAGCTCAAGTAGCACGTTGCAGACTTTGGAATTCACAGACTGGTAACCGTACCACCGCGCCATCAGCATATGGTGCAAAATCCAATACATCTTGAGGAATGTCGACCATGTTCTTTCACAACGTCAATTTTCTGGTAAATACACCAAAGGCTCGATACGCTCTCTCCTCCGTTCGTTTCAGCCCAGGTGCGCAACCGCATGCGTTCCCACGTGCGAATTTGCAGCACCAACCCAGGCGTTCCAGTTGTTCATTCCCCTGTGCGAACACTCGGTCGTGATGGGTCGACCTTGCACCTGGACAACGACCTCGTCGCCGCGGTGGACGGTGACCACCACCTCGCCAGTCCTGCCGTTGAAGGGCACGCTTCCGTGGTAGACGCCGACGCCCCCCTTGGGAACCCCGTCGTCGTCCCAGGACGCCTCCTCCGTGACGCCGCCGACGCTGACCGTCACCTGAGCCGGCCCGGCGAGGAGGGCAGAGTAGACAATCTTGTCTTCCATGATCTCCGCTGGGTGGAAGAGTTCCTGGCCGTGGCTGCTGGTGTTCCCCGTCGTCCCGCCCGAATCGCCGGCGTCGCCGGGGTGCAGGCGGTACCACGTCACCAGGCCTTCTCTCGTGATCGTGGCGGTCCCGTACTTGTACAGGTCGACGAGGAAGGGCAGGAGGAGGCGCCAGCCGTCGTGGGGCATGTCGCGGACGTAGTTGAAGGGCGCCTTGCCGTACTCGAAGGCGCCAAACTGCTTCTCGTGGAGCGGCCCGATGTAGTGGGACTCTCCAAAGTCGTTCCAGGTGAGCTATTATCCCGCGCGGTCAGCAAAAAAAGCTGGTTGAACTGCCATGTCGCACAAGGACCTACAATCTGCACGTATTCGGGCCTCATGGCCAGGATCTCGTTCCAGCGATCGTTCCACAGGTCATCACCTTTCCACGCCCAGTTCTTGTTCCATGTGGGCAGGTTTGTGTAGAACCAGGGCGAGACCGCCACCATGTAGGGCCTATGCGGGCCCAAGAAGTGTCTGTACGACGCATCCAGGCCCTCGTCCGGCTTCCGGCTGTTTCCGTGGGGCCATGCCGCCCAGCTGAAGAGGCCGTCCGTGACGCCGGTGTTCAGCGCGTTCTCGGCGCCGACGGAGGAGAATGAGGGGATGAAGAAACAGCCCGTCGCAGCCTTGATCTCGTGCCAGTCGGCGGCGCTGCCGACGCCTTCGAAGGTGGACACTATAGGCTGCCCTCCGCGCTTGAAGTACGCCGGAGAGGGGCCAAACTAGAGATGGAGGAGGAGTCAGCCCCCGGCTTGGGTAGTTGTGGTCCTTCCGATCCCGGGTTTCTGCTTACCCTGCTAACGATGTCGATGACTCGCTCCTTAGGCCAAGCTCCAGCTCCTTCGTAGTCGAAGGATATGAGGAGCTTGAAGCCGGTCTGTTCGGCTGCCGCGAAAACGTCCGGGAGCTTCGCAATGGCCTCCTCATGGATGCCAAAATTCAGAACAAAAGCATCAATGTGTGCTTCTTGGGCCAACCCGATGTCGACCTTGAACTCGTCGACAGTATACTCGCAAGTGTTGCTCAGCTGTGGAGTTGTCAGTGTCGTAGTTCAACACAATGAGGCCTCCCCCCCCCTCCCCCCTTTTGCTTCTGACGCGTCATTTGGCCTACCATGAAGTGAGCAAACACAGCTCTCTCGAAACCCTGCGCCGGCTGCTGCGGCGGGTAATGCTGCTGCTGCTGCTGCTGCTGAGGCTCATCGTCGGCGGTGATGGCCGCGATCTCGGCTTCAATCTTCTTCTTGGCGTCTTTGAAGAATTTCCTCATGATTGTTCTCGTTTGTTGTTGGGGAGCGATGAAGAACACTCGCTCTACCAAAAAGACGACGCAATGACGCGCCCGCCGCGTTCACCGCTCCAGTTAAATGACACGTGGAATGGCGAAGCTTTCAGACTTGGCAATAGAGGGCCGTCGGGAAGAAGAGGCCCCATCGCTACATAACCGAGGGCTTAGCAATGTCCCGACTTACCCGACCATCTCGAAGTGATTGGGGATGCTCTCGATGGTATCGACTGTTGTGTAACGTCGGTGCGAATACTGCCAGGGCCTCTTGTTCAGTCACAGCCACTGCACTGCGTTGGCGCATTTCTTCTTCTCATTTATTAGCGCATTACAGCGCATGTGTGATGATACAGGGATATTGCTCAGGCAAATCAGACCGGGGTTAGGTGCTATTTTTACGCATGTAGCGTGGCAAACTCTGATTCTGGGAGGGGACCATGGAAGGCTTGCTTGCTGACTGTTATAATCTCACTGTATTGCGGCCTTGATCAACAAGACGATGGATGCACAATAGTTAGCACCTACTTGATATTACCGATCAAAAGGAGACGAACAAAAGCGCCCGAAACATTCAGGTCGAGTTCAAACTACGTGTTCAGACGGGATAAAGAATAAAGTTGTCCGCTGTAAGGATCATTGAACAAACCAGCGTCTAGAACAGATTTCCCTGCGTCGGATACTTGCGAGCCGGGTTAGACACGAAGGTCTATGCCGTTTTAACTGTAGCAAAAAGGCGCTGAAAACATATCCTGCCACCCGGGCAAAAGCTAATGTCCCTGGCAAGGCTCGAACTTGCGACCTTTGGATATCTCTTGATGATCAAGAGTCATATTGACGTGATATGAGACCAACGCTCTTCCAACTGAGCCACAGAGACTGTGGATATTGTCTCCATCGAGACCCAGCTTCACTAAGGAACGCCGGATGGAGCTGCTGGATTGATCCGCCTCTCCCAGACGGCGGGCCAGAACGGGGCTTACAGTAATACAGGTGTTACAACCAAGTGCGATTCGGCGGAAGGGAAGACAGAAAGTGACGGACCGGCTGCTTTGCCCGACGCGCCCGTCAATCCGGCGTGGTAAACTTAGAGGCCGCTCCGATGCCGGAAACCAGTGTCCACACATGATAACGGTGTCCCCGGCCGCACACCGGGGCATTCCACGGTGGCTCACATTCAGCCTTATTGACATTGGATTCGATGTTTTACCCCGGATATCCGGTCTGTAGATGTAAGCTTCTTGTAGCGGTAGCTCTAGCTTGTTCGATCCTCGGGATGCTACAAGTCTCTTCTGCCGCAATGGGGACACACAGAGCCGGTGGCACCCATCAAACGGAACGCATCTTAGTTCTGGCTATCGTTTCTTGGTGTGGTGGACAAAGCCCCATATGCCAAAATTGCGTCAGGACTGGACGGTAGGTTGCAGAGGCATTATATAAAATGTGAACATGGATAAACCGAGTTACCGGCTAGAATGCCTTTTGGAAGACCCCGGTTGCGGTCGATACCCCGCTGATAACCGTGGGGTTTGGGGAGTTTGGGGGGTTTCCCGAGAGATAGCGGCATTGCGCATGCTTATCCGTTTCCTCTTCAGACACAGATCTGATGCGGAGTGGCTGATAACTACCTATCTATCTCATCACAGACCCCTTGAGATTAACAGATAAAACGTGCAGTTTCGTGGTGTTCACATCATCCATATATATGCGTACATAAAACTGTCTAGACCTAGGCGCTCAACTATCGAACCACACTCCAGGTTCTGTACAGCAAAAGTCCACGATCCGAACAACATGTCGACCACTACGACAATGACAGCCTCCGCCCCCGCACCGGCACCGACACAGCCGAGTTCGGCACTGGATTCAGAACAGGCGGGAAGCGATCAGTTCAAGCGACTCCATCAGATCCCAGTCCCCGAGTCGAAACTTGCTGCTCGACAATGGCAGCTTGAGCAGATGGCAGCTGCATTTCGCATTTTCGCCAAGTTGGGCTTCGCAGACGGAAGCAGCGGCCACATCAGCCTCCGAGGTGTGTGTTGTGTAACCCCGGTAAAAGCCAGAGCCCATGATGGCATTCCTCTCAGGCTTCTGGGACTCTTAAGCTGATTTGAGGTGGAAAAGACCCCGTTAGGCCAGACACGTTCTGGATAAACCCGTACGGGTTGCACTTTGGCCTACTCAAGGTGTCCGACATGGTCCACATCGACGAGGATGGCAACCGGATCGGTGGCGCCGACAAGCCGGTGAACACGGCCGGCTTCACTATCCACTCCGTGCTGCACGAAAGACGGCCGGACATCAACGCCGCCTGCCACATGCACAGCCCATACGGCCGCGCGTGGAGCACGTTCGGCCGGCCGATCGAGATGCTGAACCAAGGTACACGTGAAAAACGAAAAAGGTCCCGCCCCTGCAAGCACAGAGATATACTGACCCGGCCTTCCCAAGATTCCTGCATGTTCTACAACGACCTCTCGGTCTACACGGGCTTTGGCGGCGTCGTGCTGGCAAAGGAGGAGGGCGAGCACATCGCCGACGCCCTCGGCCCCACCAACAAGAACATCATCTTGCAGAACCATGGTCTTCTGACGGCCGGAGGGACCATCGCTGAGGCGGCAGGTTTCTTCATCGCCCTGGAGCGCGCGTGTCAGACCCAGCTGCTGGTCGAGCAGGCTACCGCACCCGGGACCAACGGTGCGGCAAGCGGGTTGAAGAAGACGCTTGTCGGCGACGAGGAGGCTCAGTTTACTAAAGACGGAACCGGCACGCCCGAAGTCATGTACATGCAGTTCACCCCAGAGTATCAGTTGATCTTGAAAGAGTCGGGGGGAGACTTCCTCTTGTGAGGCTGCAAAGATGGCTGGATGGGGATTGTAGTAAAATAACAGCATGGTAAACAGCCTTTAGTAAAGTAAAGCCTTTGTCCAATGGTACACCCTTGGCAAAGCGAATAATTACCGAATAGGAGACAATGGGTTAGAACGGCCCTATCGAGGTTCATGGCATGGTTCATGATTCGCAAAAGCTCAGATGCTAGCTACATCAACTTGCGCAGTCGACATCGAATGCGATTAAAACGCCTCGTGCCTGCGTCCCGTTCAACAGCCATCGTCATACGGAGGGCCCCTTATCAAGACCACTTAGAACCTTCTCAGCCTCGATCGCCGCGAGCAAAAACGAGCCTCCGCCGCGGGCGTCGTTTTCGACAATCGGAATGCTGGCGTAGTACTATACACGGACGTGTTATTAGAAAACTTCGTAGCACAAACCGAACTTTGCAAAGAGCAATCCATAGTCACCTTGAAGCTAGCGTCCGAATTCAAGCTCCCCACGCGAACGGTGCCCAGGAAGCTGATGGACCCGTTCTTGTCGTCCCGGATGAAGTCGCTGGTTAGCAAGTCGTACGCCCTGAGCCCGACGACCCTGTACTTTTCCTCGAGGAGCCCGTCTCGCACGCCTCGCAGCAGGCCGTACGAGAACATGGCCGCGGCGCTCGACTCGACGTAGTTGCCCTCGCGCGCTTCGTACCCCTCGTTCATGATCAGCCACCACCCGCCCCCCTCGTCCTGGCTCCTCGCCAGGCCGTCCGCGAGCGCGGCGAAGTAGCCCAGCAGCCGCTCGCGGGCGGGCAGTGCCATGGGGTAGACCCGCAGCGTGTCGACGAGCGCCATCAAGTACCACCCGACAGCGCGGCTCCAGACCAAGGGGCTCGCACCGGTGACGGGGTCCGCCCACACGGCGTCGCGGGTCTCGTCGTAGCCGTGGACGAGCAGGTTGCTCGTGCGATTGCGCGTGTGCTCCTCGATCAGATCGAACTGCAGCGCGATCTCGTCCCAGGCCGTGGCGTTCCCCGGCTCGAACAGCAAGAGGTAGGTCGCGTAGAAGGCGTCGGCCATGTAGATGCCGTCGAGCCACATCTGGTCCTCGTAGACGGGCGCGCGGTGCCAGAACCCGCCGCGCGGCGTCCTCGGCCAGCGGCCCAGCTGCCGCCGCAGGCCGTCGGCGGCGACCCTGTACCTGGTCTCGTTGGTGCGCTGGTGGAGCCAGAGGAGGTTGTTGCCGATGCGGATGTCGTCGAGGGAGTACCAGTCCGGATCCCAGCCGTCGAGCACGCCCGCGTCCGAGACGAGCGAGGACACGGCCGTCTCGGCGGCGCGGAGCAGGGTCGCGTTGTCGACGTGGACGGCCGCGCGGGCGATGCCGTCGTACAGGACGGCCGCGCCGTAGCCCGCATCGATGGGGGTGTTGCGGGCGACGAAGGAAGAGGCGAGCCATTCCGAGTAGGGCCGGGAGGCGCATTTGGAGGCCAAGGCGAGAGTGCCTGTGAGAGCGAAGAGGGGACCGACGGTGCGCATCGTGACAGACAGGAGCCTACTACGCACGTGGGGGTCGGTTACACAATAGTAATTAGCTCAGTGGCCGAGGATGAGGTCACAGACAAGATCCGGGCGAACAGTCTGGGTTCGAGGACAGGGAAAGACACCAGTCTTGGCTATTTGAATACATGGTCATCAACATGCGTTCCTCCGGTTTATTAACCGCCATCGACTTTTTGCTTACATTCCCCCAGAAGCACATCCCTCAGTATGCTTACCTGGCTAGAGATCTATCAGACCTCCCTTGTGCGCATCACAACGTCGAACGCGCCTAGCAAGCATGCGGCGCCGTTCATTGAGGGGTAAAAAGGGGGGGCCGGTCGTGAATACGACACCTCAATGGAGGAAATGCCCCAAACATGTCGGCGGCATTGAGGTCGAAGGGCCGAAGGGGGGTTTCGACATGCAGCGAGCGCAACCGCTTGCCAAGCCGGGAAAATACGCGGCGTAGCAGCGAGGTCACCCTTCAAGAAAATGATTCTCCCATTAAGTGCCTGTATCCAAGTTGACACCCCGGTACCCCAAGCTTACTGTTGGTTCCCCGGTCTTTTCGGGTCATCTGTTCGTTTCGGGAGTTGACTGGGGACAATAGGGCCCAAGTCCGAGGTCTACTTCGGCGAGCGGGGGGTAAAAGAACTCTCTCCGGCGCCGGCTCCGCGGTGGCCCCCGATCGGCGTTACTTTGAAAGGCACGGGACCACCCGCCGGAGCAGGTGGGTCCCCGGAAGGGCATCCGGGCGAAAGTGGGTCCCGTCCGCAGCCAGTCCAACGCCGTCGAAGCATCGCGGAGTCGCTCTCGAATATGAACGGGTCCGATGACCGATCATCATATTAACCCGGACTAGGCCGCCTGGTGTCTCACGGCCTCCAGAATCTCACCTTAGCGCCTCCACTCTCCCCCGCGCTCCTTTCCGAGACCTACTCCCCCGCCATCAGCCACCCCCGGCTCCCGAGCGGCGTCATCCGCTCGGTTTTGGAACAATGTGGAAGAACGAAAAGACGTGTCTGATTGCCTTTGTACCGTTGCTTCTTCAAGGAGAAAACGGTCCCACCCCTGCCCTCGGACCGTCGTCCAAAGTTAAAAGCTACAGAGTGAAACCCTCTCAGCCACCATCGCCACCGACCTGCATAACATCAATGCTCCCGAGCAAAGCTCCTCACTTTCCCTCGGGGAGACGTTGAACGCTGTGCTCGGAGTTTCCCCATGGGCCGTGGATGGCTATCAGACCATCGAATCTCCCCTGCCCCCCCCCAAACAAAGACGTCTAAGCACATATTCTGCGCAGGAATGGCAAATAGTTTCCGGCTTGGCAGACACTTTAGAGAGGTGAAACTTGTCGAATTTCGTGACGAGATGAAGTGTCTGCCCGGCCGCTCCTCTCCCTTGAGCTCTCGAGTGCCATTTGCGCCGCGGCGTGAGACAATCAATGAAATCGAACCGAGTGCATTTGCTCATTAGGTATTCAGCCGCCGTTGATAGTTAGAATGCCATCAAACCCGAAGCGCATTAGGTCTCATCAGGGTTTACCCGCCCAGTAATAAATAATAATGAGTAAAATAAAAGTCGGCCACAGTCCGCAAATAACTCCGAAACCCTCAACAGGTCGTCCCGTCATGTTTTTGTCAATGCCAACGCGTAAAACAAAAAGCCACGAGGAAACACACATGTCCTCCAATGGGCAGTGTTATCGTAGCGTGGAATTATATCTCACACTCATCATCATGTGGCCGACTGCGCCCCGCCTCTCTGCTGCCTGCTCAACCCACGTCAAAAGAGAAAACCTTCAGACGTCGTCGCCCAGCGCCACGCTGGGCTTCCACTCCCGCTCGACGGCGGCGACCTCGGGGTCGGTCCAGTTGACGGGCTTATGGATGCGCAGCATGCGCAGGAAGTAGTCCTCGACGACGAGCAGGTTCAGCAGGACGCCGTTGCAGTTCCACGCCAGGGCGCAGACGATGGCGCCGGCGACGGCGTCGAGGACGAAGTGGTTGGCGGTCGCGACGATGGCCGTCAGGATCAGGGCCGGGTAGGCCATGCCGGCGGCGGCGAGGGCGAACCGCCTCAAGGGGCGGGAGCGGAGCGAGGGCATCGGCAGGGTCGCGACGGTGAGGCCGATGAGGAGGGAGTAGCCGAAGTGAAGGGAGGGCATGGCGGCTGCGGGTGCGTGTCAGTCGTCTCAAGTCGTATATTCCAAGTCTGGTGGATCAGGGTGGGGGGGGGACACTGGCTACGAGCAGCCGCAGTTCAAAAACTCACCATACTGGTTGCAAAACTTGTTGGTCGTCCAGACACTGCTCTCGCCGGAGCCGCTGTGCACCGTGTCGACGAAGCCGAAGCTCTTGGCCTCGCCGGCGTCGGGGCCGTTGTAGCCGGGGTCGCTCAGCAGGCGGGGCGGCATGCAGGGCCAGAGGGTGAAGATGACAAAGGCGATGAGGTTGCAGGTGGCCATGGTGCGGCGACGGGCCTCGTAGAGGGCGGGGCCGGCGGCGTTCCAGCGGACGGCCTCGTTGCCGGGGAGACGGGCGGCGAGGGCGCGGCGCCTGCGGGTGGTCGTGACGAAGTAGAGGATGACGAGGAAGAAGATGGTGCCGGGGATGTGGATGAAGGAGTAGATGCGGTTAATCCAGTGCAGCACCGTCGGCATCTGGAGGAAGTACTGCTGCACCGGCACCTCGATGAAGACGTGCAGCCGTTGCTCGAGGTGGATGAGCTGGAGCGCGTGCCGCCGCGCGACGTCGACCGTCCCCTCGTTGAGAGTGAGCGCCGTGAAGGCCCGGCCGAGCTGGTATACCTGACAAAACACCAAGCAACGTTAGAATATGGGGAGGGAGGGAGAGCTTTTCAAAAGATGTAGACGCTTCCGTCGGAGGCCTTTGCTTACCCAGTAAAGGAGAGCCCAGTACCACGCCTCCACGAGGAACGGGAACTTGCGGAGCACGCGGCTGAGGAGCCTGTCCTTGTAGACCCTCGTGTTGGGCGTCGTGATGAGGCGCTGGTAGCCAAAGAACTTGACGCGGCGCGTGCGGCGCGGGGGCTCCTCGTGCGGCGCCAGCGTCGAGGACGGGCTCCAGGCGCCTACCGAGAGGAGGGAGTCTTCCGAGTCCGGGGTCGAGACGCCCGAACGGCGGTCGTCGGACCGCTTGTGCTCGACATGGTCGATGTCGGGGCCCTTCCAGCCCAGGTTGTCGTAGGTGTTGCCGCCGGTGTTGCGGTTGAAGAAGGTGCCGCCGAACAGGAGGGTGATGACCACCAAAGGCTCTGCCACGGCGCCGATACCCATATTACTCTCTTTTCGTTCCTTTCTTTTTGCCTTTTTCTGATTCGTCTACTTGTCGGGGGAGGCGGGTGAAGGGTGCGGGTGGACAGATGACGAAGAGGAACCAGCCGACGATGGAGACGGCGATTAGTGAGATAAAGAGAGAGAGAGAGAAAGTGATGTGCGAGGAGACTGGAGACTCGGCTGGCCCCCAGGTCCGGTGGCGTGGCAGGTATATGAGGGCGGGAGGTTCGGTAAGGGCACAGATACCGAGGCGGATCGAAGATGGGATGGGATTTGGACAAAACGCAGCCCACCAAGAGTGATCATTCGACGCCCAATGGGAGATGCTACCGGACGGGCGGTTACGTGAGATGGTTGCCGGTGCCACGGGGTAAAAAAAAGGTTTGTTTTAAGCTACCGTTGTTTCTCCTGATGTAGACCCGTGGCGAGGTCTACGGAGCAAGGGGAGAGAGAGAGGAAATGGAACGCTGTAAGGAAGAAGGGGACACACAGAGAGAGGATGATGGAACTCCCGGCATACGCACTTTTTGGCGCGTACACAGTTACCATGCGAAGCCCAGGCTCGGCACAACCCACCTTGCTGGGCCTTTTGACCTCTGACCGACGCGGGAACAAGGTTGGCATTTCGCTTTGCGCAGCAGCAGATGGAGTGCAGCGCATTGCACACTTCACCCGCCCACACTGCCCACACGCATCAGCGGGCTCCGCATGACGTCCGATGCGCAGGGCTGTGTGGCTGGCTGTCAATGGGAGACACCCGAGCAGTGGATGGATGGGCAAAACGCTCTTTTCCATGCTCTCTCTCTCTCTCTCTCTCACTCTCTCACTCACACGCACACATACACATAGTGGACAAGTATCCGTAAACACGCGTACCTCCCTCTGCCTGCCTTGGGGCCCCCCTTGTCCATGTCATTGACGCGGAATCCCGCCCAGGAGGGAGCCAATGGCGGGATTGTGGGCTGCTTCGGCGGAAACGGGTTAGGATGCCTGACGTGGACGAATCGCCCGCCAAGTGCCGCGAGCGCCAAGTGTTACATCCCTGAGCATCCTCTCGCGCCCTGTACACACGCACCCTCAGGGCCCAAGGGGAGAAAAAGGTGTGCCAAACCCGGGTTGGCAACTTGTGGGTGCGCTGCGGGTTGTTGGCAGTGGGTGGTTCGTGGTGGCCCAACGGTATGCGGTCTCGATTCGGATAGGATGAGACAAAAGAGAAGGACGATTGTGTCGCGTGCTCGGTTCCGTTGGCAGCCCAGCCCGCCCGCCCAGTCGGTCAGTTCCTTGGCCTACCGAGTACTACTGCGTAGACTTACCGCTCGACTAACATTGATGTATGTATGTACACACACCGTCCGACCGCAAAACGAAGTTTCTTTCCTAGTGCTTCTTTTCATGCTTCGAAGTCGAGGCCCGTTCCCCCATGCGCATCCGACGGCCTGGCGCTGTCGACTGGGTATGCGCGGGGCTGCCATGCTCTACATAGTAGAGATAGTACGGATAGTAGTAGGGCAAAAAATGGCACCCACACACACCCACACACCAAGGGGGCCAGTAAGTATTGTGCGCCTCCCGTCGTGGACGACATGCTCCGACGTCCGCTTAGGAAACGCGGCTCTTTGCTGTTAGCCGGACGGGTGAGGAGGAGGAGGTGGAGGAAGAGAGGATCAAGCATGACGTAGCACGCGACACGGCGGGATGGGGCAGTTGACCAATAGACCAGGGGTCAAGGGGTAACAATGTGGATAAGACTGCTTCCGTGACATCCGACAATCCGTCTTGTCATTTTGGAGGCATGTCTTCCGCCCCCATCATCTTGCTTCCCGGTCCTTATGGTGGAACAGTGGGAAACATCCAAGTTGCGTAGGTAGTTGGAGAGAAAAGGGGAAAGGGGAAGGATGAAGACAATGGGGGGAAAAACCAACAAAGAAACCCGAGACAGAAACCCGAGACAGAAACCTGTGAAAAATGGTGGGAGCTTGGTCAAGTCGACCCAACCAAGTCTTGGTCATCGAAACTGAGGCTTCCGCTCCGCTCCCTAGGCCCTCGAGAGCATATTTTTTCGCAAAAAGTTCGATCCTCATCAACAGACAGCACGCGACCCCCGCGTGGCTGGAAATGCAGGTTCTCTGCGTGTGAGATAAGACGGAGTGATACAAGCATGCGGTGGTGGTACGCCCCCGGGATAGGTGGCACGACGCTCGTTGGGCGAGCCACAACGCCTATCGCCCATCCCGCGCATCCCACGGGGTCTCGGTGTCCAACACACGCCCGCTGCCCTACTCTCTCTCCCAGACAACGAACGACCATCTAGTGTAGTTTGCGGTGGTCAGAGGGATGGGTGGATGGATGGAGGGTTATGGCCCGGTCGAATCCAGTTGCAAGGCGAGAGAGAGGGGCCGACGCAGCCGCCGGGCAATGCGGGCCAGAGAGAGGGAAGAAAAAAAAGAAGTCTTGGCATACATCATCACTTTCGCGACGGCGGTTTGGACAATATGACATGTCGTGGGCTCCGGTATTATTTATTCGTTGTTTTTGGTGTCGATTTTGGTCGGAACCTGCACCCAAACCACGCAGACCGTTGATTCTCATGCCCTTGACCGGTTAGCAAAGCTTCTTTAGGACAAGGCTGGGGGTTGCATTTTGCTTGTTTCCGTATAGCCAGTCATGAGGTGGGTGGGTGGCGGACATGCCAGAGAAAGACGTCTTGGTGGCATGCCCATCGAGACTGGTCTAATCGTCCTCTTGGGGTCAACTAGTCCTCCTTTGGACCTCATCGGATCGGTTGGTCATTACCGCGTTTATGCCACCATCCCACCCGAACGTTCCGCGTTATAACCACTTCTAGTCCCGAGGGGGGGATGACCGGGTCTCCGGATACCGCCGGACGTCGTCAAACTTTGGCAATGCCCGCTTGGCGTGTCACTAGTCGTCTGGTGAATGTCGCTAGCCATTGTCGTGTCGGCGGGAACCTCGGAAATCCCGGCCAGGCCGTCCCCCCGTTCCGGATGCTCCGGGATTACTCAAACATTCCGCAGATTTCAGCCCGCAGAGCCCGACCTCGGCTCCGCGCACCCACTTGTATCGATTCTGGCCTTATCCGCTTGGCAGATGACCGATATTGTGCACAGTGAACCTTCCTTCTGATGTTGCAGGTCTGAAAACGTTACCAGTACCCCCAGTTCCGCGATGGGGTGGGTGGCGGCGCTTCGGAGGCTGCCGGCGAACTGTTTTGTGTGTAGCGATCTATTTGCAGCGTGTGTCACTGTCTGCCTGGCTTTGCACTTACAATGTACTGACGGGCGGGCAGAACACGTCGGATACCGAGCTCTCACACTGGGTTGGTCACCAGCCGGGCGGTATTTTCGTTCCTGTCCCAGGCCGTCCCTGCTCGGTGCAAGGCACTCGATGAAAAGAACGTACCTGTTTCTTGGAGAGAACCAGACCGCTCTCTCCGACGGTGCGTCTTTGCTTGTCGCGCTCTGGGAGAGCCACAGATGCCGCCTCCAGATTCCGGCGGCTGGGTCTGATGCTTGAGAGTATCGTGAGGATCAAGACCCTGCTCCACTCGTCGACGGTGTCCGTCGCGGTGATAATAGGGGTCAAACATCCTCACGTTTGAGACACAAGTATAGCCTTCCCCGGATTCGTGGCAACGAACAGGACAAATGCCGTCGACCCGAGAGCCGCCGATGGCAATGTAGCTGCTCAGAGATATCAGCCGAGTCAACTTGAACTGCCGAGGAGCCGGTTCCAAAGGGTGGGCAGACTCCGCGGCCGTGAGCACGCTTGGTCTATTCTCAAGGACGACGGAGTGTTTTTCGTGCAAGTCCGTGTGTGTGGTCAATAAACTCATGGTGGTGATAATAAACTGCAACTCACGCCGCTTTCGACGGCTACGAAAGTCTTTTTCAGGAAGACTGTTCAAATGGCAAACCATGGTGACGCTGGCTCCAGGGAAACCAAGATGTCGAGAGCGAATGGAGAGCAGATCGCCGATGGAAGCTCGTCTCACGTCGAATATCACCAGAGGTCGGGTTCATGAAGATGATGACAAGCCCGTTTGACAAGAAAGAAGTGCCAGGAAAAAAAGACGGCTGTTGACATAATCACATCTATTCGTACGCCATCACTCATCACAGACAGTCCGCGGACCGTCGGCCACATGCCACAGGGGGGGA
The DNA here is from genome assembly GCA_034509685.1 of Colletotrichum cereale. Classification (NCBI taxonomy): domain Eukaryota; kingdom Fungi; phylum Ascomycota; class Sordariomycetes; order Glomerellales; family Glomerellaceae; genus Colletotrichum; species Colletotrichum cereale. The sequence continues at coordinate 59,473 of JASUDE010000043.1, read as the reverse complement.
ATACAAATCAACGTCGCACTTATCGGGCTTGCAAACGAGGTGTTGGACGGCTCGACGACAGCATCCCTGACGAGGGATCCCATCTCGCAACTCGGCCGAGCTCCACGTCTTTGAACAAAAACCAAAAGTCGGATCACCCAAACATTGTCACGCTCAAGGCCTCTGGCATGGTCCCCCAAACCCGCCTTGCTTAAGCCGTCAACTGATCTGCGGGATGAAGGTGATCTGCGCAGGCTGCCCATCCGGGATCGACACAACGGTGGAGGCACCTGTTTGTGATGCGCGCCTGACCTTACTTGGTCTACATCTCACTATACCGGCGTGCAGGATAAAACGCCCATGATTGTGTCGAACATTGGGCATATCACTTGTACTGTCCTTTTCCCGGCTGTGTTATTATAAAGGAGGCCGGACTGCCTTGAATACGTATCTCGGTTGCCAGGATAAAAGACTCGTGTCGCTAATGGACGACTTGTGCTACACGATAAGCAATGTTTGGCTGTTTCTGCTGTGATGAATTTGCCGACGAGAATGCCTGGCACAAAGTGCAAACACCATTTCGAGCAACAGCTTGGGATGGAGTTTTGTTCGCTTCTGATCCAAACAACAAGTGGCCTGTGTAACCTCCCGTAGATTACCCGAGGCAACGGTCTCAACCTCGACGGAGGTTATTCCTGCAGCGGCATCGCCCGGTGAACCAGTCGGGTTTTGTGATGGTTCACCGGGGCCGGGCCGGATGAACTCATCATGGAGAAGTTGATAGAGAGAGAGAGAGACACGCCTGTCACTTGATCGGCATGAACCGCGCGTGGCGGCCTGTCATCAGCGGTGAAGTGGCGTTACCGTTCCTGCTTGAGCCCGCCTCCTTGTGGCAGTTGTTGTGTACGACTGGCTGAGACAGCCGCGGGGAATGTTGTTCGACGCAGCATCGTCACAACAAGCTGGTCTTGGCAACAAACATACCAACGGAAAACAGACAGAATCCGAACCCGAGAGAGCAAACCGAGAAGGCTCATTCCAGTTCTCCGTCGATGAGGAAGAACTGCCTGAACCAAAGTCGATCGATGGCGATAGGGGCTGGATTGGGTTGGGCTTAGCGCCAGCCTCATTTCGAGGCTCCGGGCGGGAGATGCGGAGGCCCGAAGGTCTTGCATGACCCATATCCGGAGACATCTGAGGTTGGGAGGGTCTGGCCTTGAAGTACATTGTCAGCTTGGCGAGATACACGATAGCTCCTATTACGATAGCTTCGTACACTACTATCACTGTCGTACATTACTCGCACTCTGTAACCGGGTATTCATATGCCATTGCATGTCGCGTTTCACGCATTACTCGCACATTTGCCTGGACGGTTCTATGAACATAGAGCTGCTTTCACAAAGGCCTCTGCAATGTTCATAGAACCAAGCATTTTTTAGTCCTATTCCCATGTGTCCTGATGTGTGCTTTACTACGTAACTCCTGAATTAAGAATTAAGAGGCTTCGGAGCGTCTCGTGCGTCAGGCGATTATTCTCTACCGAGACTAGCTAGGTAGTATCGGCCGTGGAGAGTCCTTGCTGTATCGACCTTGGCCAGAACCCATAGCGTTGCGCGATGTGACTGGGACGGGGGCAGAAAGATACGAAGACGGTCGCGGTCGAGACCAATAGCAGCAAAATCAATATCGTGAAGCCGCGTCTGTCAGCTTGCTGTCGGGCATCATTAGTGTAGGTAGACCTACTGCGTAGTTTGTGCGCACTGAACATCGAGTCCGAGCGCACCAAGGACTGGCAGCAGAAACGGCAGAGATGCGGTTCTGGTTCTGGGTCTGGGTCTGGTTCTGGTTAGTTAGAGGGGCACTTGTATGTTTTTCCCTCCATAGTTGGTAAAGCGCGCCAAACCTGACTCGAGGTTATTCGGATCTCCTCTCCCATGCCAACCCTGCAGCACATCCAAAGGGGGCCCGAGCGATGACGAGGGTGGTCGTCGTCAACGGATTTCTCGACAACGTCGGCTACTCATAACGAACCGGGCAATGCCCACGTAGGAACATCCGGGCCAAGGGGTTGGTTCAGGTGCAGCATATCGTTGTGAGGTGAGGGAGCGAAAACGGGAGGAGGGATAAGAAACAAGCAAAATCTCATGGGTTTCTCATAGGCTGGTAAGAGAAGAGGGGTTTCCGATAGAGCAGCGGATGAACACGACAATGCTCCAAGCGCAATAAGACGATACGATATCATCTTATGAACAACTCGTGGACTAGGTACATAGGTGGTCGTGGACTTGGTACAAACGCCGCGCATTGGGTACGAGGTGAGGTGTCTATCTCTTGGTGTTCGTCCGTTGACATGACGCCGGTTCGTCCGATGACACTGAGTTGGGTGGCAGGTACTCAGTCTAAGGTACTTCCCGTCAAAGGTACTCCGTACCTTGGGAATCTCTCCTGCGACCGGGGCAGGGTGTACCCGGATGAAATGCATTGAAAGATATGGGGGGGATGCAGGAACGGGGCTGTTAAGTGTGGCCAGAGTGCGGCAAGATCGGCCAAGGAACGCGAGGCCAGGTAGGTGTACCTTCCGTAGAGAGGACCGATTGGCAAGAGCGAGGACGCTAGGGATGTCGGCCGCACGTGTGAAAGAAACCTTGGGAAGGTAGCCCCCGTGGGAACGTTCGGTCCGGGGCGCTACTGCGGTAGTGCAGACACCAGTGGAAGCCCGGGCCCAATGCTGACACGGCCACCCACCACTTGCCACAAGCTTCTTGTTCGTGCAAACAGACCCACCTGCCTACTATGCAGTAAGTGAGGCTGACCTAGCTACGTACACTATACTTGTATACCAGTACATACTATCTATTGGTATGTACATACGTGAATACATACCTAGATAGGTAATTGCAAGCAAGGCAGATAGGCAGGCGGCAGGCACCATGTGAGGCTGGTAGGGGCACCCAAGCTTGGCTTCTTGACCCAACGGGGTAAGAAGGGCGCAGGTCGGGAGAAGAAAGACAACGATTCCACGCCCGAGACGCCGGGAGTCCCAGCAGACGCACCTGACCGATCTTCTCCCCCGCTGGTGCGTTTGAGGGTGAGGAAAGAAAGGAAAGGAAAGGAAAGAGATAGGGAAAAAAGCAAGAAAAACGCAGAGGCAACAGTCGTGGGGTTTCTTAGCTCACACACTACCGGTACATGCATTGTGACGCTTCGCTCTCAATCTCTCCGGGCCTCATGTCTGTGCTGCTGTCGTTTCTTTTTTGGCCCGAGGCGAGAGGTTTGGAGAAGATCTTTCAAGGGTCCAAGACATGCGCGCGGCTTGGACGTTGCAAGCAAATCAAGGTAGTTGGCTGACAACGGGAGCTCTCTCATTCAAAGCGGGCCCGGTTTGAGATGGGACGGGGACCGCCCCTGCTGGCCTCGACATGCAGTTAAATGACATGTCCCAGTAGATGGTCTCGGCTGGGGCGGGGGGATAGAGGCTTCGATTCCGCTGTACCACGTAGAGCAGCGCCGGTTTTGCTCGATACGACCCCTGCGCCAGCGATCGCAATCATTTTGTCAGGTGGCGTGTGCCCTTCCCGCCCTTTTCTTTGTTTGTCTACCGTACGTATCCGTAGTATACAATGAATTCCGGTCTTGGCCCCATTGGATCCAGAAAACAAAGCCATGGACGGGTGTGGGTACCGTTGCTTGTTGACAACAACACTACTATGTATGCAACGCAGTACCTATGGTTGTTGCTGCCTTTGATCTCGGATACGCGGCTGGCCGTCTTGCGCTACATGGATATGGATGTGTCGCGGCGTATGGGGGGAAGATACACCTCGGCATTTTCCCTCTCTCTCACTCTCCGCATGTGCCTTTATTGCGGATGAGGCCTCATGCTCAACTTGTAGGACCAAGAGCCAAGATAGGTAGCTAGTCAGTCTAACTACCAACCCCAAGTTTTTTCGCCCTCTGCATTAGTAAGGGGGTCTTGGACGCACTAGAATGCCGACTAAAATCCCTGGGTAGGCAATAGAGTTAAACATACGCTCAAGCAACAGGACAAGGATAACGCGGCAGGCAATACACGTGCTTCGACACATTCTTGCCTGCTAGTCAGTGATTCTTCCTATGTCTATCAATCGTCTCAAACGGGGCTTTCGTACCCAACCATAATTCTAGCCATCTATTGCTGGATTTTACCACTTATCCGTGCACTTTCACTATAGCCAGAGTCTAGTAATCCTATTGACTGTCTTCACTATAGCTGCATGTACATTTTTGCTACACCATTTAAAAGTATAAGCCCGAGGTTGGTCTAGATTTATACCCAGCTAGCTAGCTTGGCCTCTTGACTGCTCAAGAGCCTCTCGACGTCCTTGAGGCAGCAGCCCTCAAGCTGATGTTAAAGTGTTGGTTGTGTGTGGTACGCCCTGTTGCCTAGATGCATCACAAGCAGATACTCCATTCTCACTGTTTACAATTGCCTGGTTAATCTTATCTTTGGTATCCTGGACTATTGGGCCACTAAAGAAGATATGCACCAAGAATGAAGCGGTCTGGATAAGGATAGAAAATGTTGTGATAGTTAGAAGCGGTAGGATAGGTAGCTGACTAGGTGGCATTGCTGGGTGGGCAGAAAAAATTGGGTCGGTTGACTTAAGGCTGAGACGCATGGTGTTTTGGGTATTTCGGCCAATTCCGAGAGGAGCAGTCGAGGACATTGAAGCGAAAAAGACATGGAGTTGCTGTCTCTTGCTACAATTCTTGTCCCGAACGCCCCCTAAGTGTTAAATCAGGAGTTACCGAGTCTATTGAGGACTCTGAGGAAGGTAACAAACGTCAAGGCTGATGTGACCCCCGTAAAATGTGGTTCTATACACCAATAAGATTGTACACACTCCGTATAGTCTCTTATTTGACATTTGATATGTAAAGAAAGGTTGCACTCGCATAAGTAGCCACTTGTATTGACACTCTCCACAGCAATCAACTTTCTTTTCTTCCATCCTACTTTCTTTTCTATCCCGTTACCAACTTTCGTTCAGTTCACATTTGTCACTCTTTGCACTTGAAGTGCTTGTCAAAATGCGTGTCTCTACGCTTGTTCTATCTACTTGCTGCATCCACGGTCTCTCTCTTGCTGCCGTCCTTCCTTCATCACAGGACGCTGCTTTGAACCATGTCCGATCTATAAACGAGCAACAGGAAGCTAAGCCTGACGTATGCGCCCCCTTGATACAGATTTCTCCTCTTTCTTACAAGATGCTCTGCTAACAGGCAAGAAGATTGTCCAGCGCCAGCCTGCTGCTGCCTCAGACCCCGCAAAGCCCCCGCCTCCTAATGCGAAAGTCCCTCCTTTTCAGAGCAACGCGTTAGTTGACGGTAAACTTGTCGTAAAGCGCTCTGCCACACAGCAGCAGGAGCCCAAGCCGGACGTATGTGCCCCCTAAATACAGATCTCTCCTCTTTCTTAGAAGATGCTCTGCTAACAGCAAGAAGATTGTCCAGCGCCAGCCTGCTGCTGCTGCTTCAAAGGGCGCAGCCCCCCCACCTCCCAACGCGAAAGTCCCTCCTTCTCAGAGCAACGCGGTAGTTAACGGTAAGCCTGTCGTAAAGCGCTCTGTCACACAGCAACAGGGCGCTCTGCAAGAGCGACAGGCATTCCCCCTGGTATTCGCAGCTGAGGCGATTGGAGGACCTGGAGCGGCCATTGTTGTGGCTCTTGTCATGGCAACCATTCTCATTGCAGGCTCTGCTGTTGGGAATGCCCGGTCTTTCGATGAAGTACGAACCTTCAGCACAATCCTTGGCTTGAACATGTGTCTTATACAAAAGCATAGGCTCGTCAGATATTTACCTCGGACCAACCATTCAACATGTGGGAACGCAATCCCGATTACGCCAAGTTTCCTGCTGCTGCCTGTTATGGCCTGGGCTACAGTCTGGCGAACGCAACTGGCTTTGACGGATTGGCACACGTAACGCTTAAGGGGGGAAATTTCCAGAAAGAAAAGTATGTGTTCCCTAGAACTGTGTATTCTTCTAATAAGGCTAACCCAACCCTTCGGTGTTTTTTAGCTATGACTGCATGTACCTTACAGCCCCAAATCAGTTCTTTACTGAGGGCGATGGTGGCTCAATCAACGTAAGTAGTGCATACTTACCCTTCCGTTTTTGCTTTGCAGTTTGACTAAGAAGAATTAGCTTGGTGTCACCTATGACCCAACTCGTTGCACCTTTGATAAGAAGACGTCTGATCTTACTTGCACCTAAGTAAGAATGCTTGTTTAGGCTTCTGCGTCTATGAATTATGAACCGTTTCTTTTGCTGTTGTAGCTGATACATAAGAGCTGGACTCCTGAGGTGTGTATTGCTTTTATTTGTATGATCTGTAAACTTGCAATAAGATATAGACCAAGACATGAGATACCGGCTACCTAGAATAGTAATTGTGACTTGTGTACCTAGTAAGAAGAAACTGTATTTCTGCCGCCATGTTCAGGACCCTGTCCGGTCTTGGAGTTCTTCTGGCTGGGCTGCTCTTGTATTCTGCTGTTGCTGAAGTGGCATGAAGAATTGCCCTTTTAGGGTGAGAGATAGGCAGACAAGGCGAGAGGGGGGGGGGGGGGAATGACTACTAACCCTAGCCTCTAACCTTACGTATCTTTCTTTTGTCTTTGTCCTTTTTTCATAACGCTCAAGATTATACTAACTGGTTATACTTTAGAAACAGAGAGGTAGAGAAGTAATAGAGTCTCTCTAGGGCAGTAGGGCAAAGGCTGTAACATTTTTTGTATGGGCTGCTTGTGCCCAAACGGGTTAGATACGGCTACAGGCTAAAATGCCTACGGCCAAACACCTGCACTCATGCGGCTGACATTTACCCGTCGGATTCGCCCATTGTGCCGACACTTTGACAAGACGTACTGTAACACGAGTAGGCCTACTGCGAACCAGCATATATTCTTTTACTGATGCAGACCCGGACGCGGGCTCAGGTGAAGAAGCAGGAGCAGGAGTGTATCGGTAGGGAATGGTTTTATTTGAATTCATTCCTTGTATCCTCCCGTCTGCCTCCCTCCCCCCCAGCTTTGGTTAATGGACCGGTCCATGCCAACCCTGCCGGACCCACCACACCGCGTGCCGCTGATGCTGATCCAACCAATGAACGCGCAGCCCCGGCCTCAGCCCACAGCCCAGCTGCATTCTGCCCACCTGCCACTCACAGCTTGGCTCAGGCACACACAGGACACGGACCATGCGGTGGCTTCCCCTTCCTGCTGCTGTGTGCTTCAGGGGCTCTTTCTTTTTGTCACCTACCTACGGAGTAGTCACACTAGGTACTAGTCTGGGCAAGTCGACTTCCCGAGGAAGGAGGAGGGAAGGGAAGGAGGGGAGGGGAGGGCAGCCACCTTATTCGAAGTAGCAGGAAGGGGTGGGTGGTTTAGGTAGGTAGTCAGGACAATCAATTGATTGCTCAATGCACCTTTTTACGGGAAAGTCTTGATGTCGAAAAGTGCTGTTTCGTGTCGCGCTTTTTGATGAGTGTCTACTCTCTACTCTGTACGGAGAATTTCTCCCTCCCCCTCACTTCCTCCCTAGCCGCATGCTGTCTGTCGCTCTCTGGCCCTCTCTCTCTCTCTCCCGTCATCTCTCCTCACGCTAGCGGCCCCCTTTCCATCAGCACGGATATTCCAGCCGTTGTGACCCGTTGACATCTTCATCAGATGCACGTGTATCGGGCCGTGTCACACATCAGACACAGAATAACGACGACGATACATAGTTATACTGGTCCATATCAGCCAAGCCCTTGAACCCCCAAACGACCCTGGTTTTTATCATTGTTTTTTTTTTTGTTATTCTACCCGATACGAAACCCCAGTCGCTTCTTCTTCTTTTTTTTTCTTCGCATTTCGCTCAGCTGCGTGCGCTTCATTGTTGATACCCCATTCTCATTCCCTTTCTCAATTCCAGCCCCGGTCTCCCTCTCCCGTTTCCCGCCCCCCCCCTCTCTCTCTCTCTATCTCTCTCTCACACACACACACACACACACTCTCTCTCTCTCTCTCTCTCTCTCTGTTTCTCTCTCTCTCTCTCTCTCTCCCTCCCCCTCCACTCCACTCCTTGCGCGACTCCACGTCTCCACGTCTTACGCTCTCCTACGGCGAATTTCCCTGCAACAAAATAATACGGATACCCAATCTCCTCGATTCGTTTCTCTTTTTTGCTCCATCTCGAGAGATAGCACCACGCAACCGGTGCTTCATCGACAATCTGCGACTCTGTTTCCCCTACTGCGTAACCATCCAAACCGAAACCACTTCTCCGCGCTGGTCAATCTGCGGATTTTTTGCCTCCTCGCTTCTCCTATTTTTGCGTTCCTCGCCCCCACGACCTAAATTCCTTCGGATATCTGAGCCAGAACCACGCAAAAGTCGGCCCGGTGTTGTCAGTCCCTGATGAAGCGGTAGCCGATCGTCCCCACGAGGCCACCTCCTACACTACCTCGTCCAGCCCTTGTCAGGGTCCCACAGGTTCGCGATACAACCATCTCGCCGCACGCTGCTGCCCCATTCATCTAAACTACGCAGTAGACCCGAAAGCTAAGGTGCATCCCGTCCAGGTCAACAGGTCAACAGGTCAACAGGTCGACGGGTCACCCAACCACTCCTCCTCCTCCTCCTCCCCCGTTCTCCTTTTCCAATACCGACCACGTCCTTGTCCTCGTTGTTGACGATCCGAGCCTTCAATGCCCTGGCAGCCCCTTCCCCGAATCGCCTTCGCCGTCGCGACATACCCTTTTGCCGCCTCGGGCCCGGCCGATCTCCCCCTTGAGCTCGGCGATGAGCTGTACATAATCGAGGAGACCCCCGACGGCAACTGGCTGCGTGGCTACCTGGTCGCCCCGCCCAGTCTGCTGGCCGGACTGACCTCCGTCAAGGGTCAAACCCTCGAGGCCCGCGTCTTTAGCGGCATCTTTCCCCGGAGCTGCGTCGAGGTGCGCGAGGTGCTGGGCGAGGCCGACGACACAGATGACGCCGACGATGCTGCCAGTGACGATGCTGCCAGTGACGATGCTGCCAGTGACGATGCTGCCGGCGACGCCTATTTCGGAAGCGACTCGGGCAAGAGCGGCTTGACGCCCACTGCTGTCGACAGACCAAAGACAGCACAACGCCCCAAGTCGTTTGGGAACTCGAAAGGATCCAGGGGGAACAGGACCGATAGCAAGAACCGTAAGCCTCTCCAGGAGCTTCCCAATGGCACCCACGGTCGCCTCTCCGTCCCCGTCAAGCGCGACCCCGACGCACCTCGCCCTGCCGCGCCCGTGCCGATGCTCAAGATTGGCGACGAAACCCCGACATCGGCCGCCGAACCCCTTATCGATGAAATCGCCAGCTGCCTCCGCGAATGGCACTCGACCAATCTGCACGGCCTGCTCCTATCCAGGCAGTACACGCGCCTCGAAAAGCTGTCACAGCTCATCCAAACACTGAATATGAGTCGTCAGCAGTTCCTCCACAACGTCCTCACGAGGCACGAATACCAAAAACTGCGGGAAAAGACGGTGTGGGACCTGGTGCGCGTCAACAAGCTATGTGGTGGAGAGGTCGTCGTTCGTGACCCTGCAGACCGTGGACGGGTGCTGACAGGCGATGACTCGGTGGTCGATATCACAAAACTGCAGTCCGTCATGAGTGTCCTCGACGAACCTCCCCAGCCCACCGTCGAACCCACAGCCCTGCACCACCTGCTTTTCGACGTCAAGGGTTTCGCCGGCGCCTCGGCCGAAGAGACGTCGCTGGTCGCCTACTTGGTAGCCAAGCCCGCCGGAGGCAAGGTGGCCACGCTGACCGAATGCTTCATCATCGAGATACCCCCTGGCGGAACCATAGGCAGTCTGGCAAAATCGGGCCAAACACGAACGATATTCTCCGACCTCTCTTCGCAGGACATCGGTGATGGCGCATCGGCGGAAACGGAGCTGTACCTCGTCGTCAAGGTACGGTCTAGTCAGCAAATCATTGCCAGTGGGAAGCCCGAATCCCGCTCCGGCGCCAAGTCGCAAGGGAACGGATACTCCAAAGACCCCGCCAAGCCCCCGTCTGCCGGTAACGGCAAACCTTCTAGGAGAAGTCTCATGTGGGGATCCAAGACTGGTCGCTCTGCCTTCTCCCGAGGGAACGCCACGGCAAAACTCGACTCTCTGACGGAACATCCCGAAGGCCGTCGTCCCTCGACACAAGACGATGGCCAAGAGAGTGCCCCACCTCCCAGTACCGCCGGCTCAAGGCCTCGTGGCTCGTTTGATGCTGGTGCCGGCTTTCTCATGGCGGAACGGACTGTCGGTGTTGGCGTTCTCAAGCTCAACTCCGTCATGAAGCAGGACGAGGAGATTGAACAGGTCGTCAGCATCTGGTCAGCCTCGCTGACGCCCTCTACGGAGAAGCAGAGTCTCAACGAGGAGTGGGACGGTCTTATCCAAGACCTGATGGACAGCAAGAGTGGCCATTACGAGAAGTCACGCCGCACCGAGCGAGTACAAGTGCACCTCAAGTCTTTCAACCACCCGGACGTGGATGAGCTGGTCAAGACGACGCCGACTCTGCTTGCCGGCATCCGGAAGACGAATAAGATGGGATTCTCTGGCGCGCCTACCAAGGCTCGATCGGATATCTACGTCACCCTCGACTCTGCTGCCCTCTCGAAACACAACCTCTTGTCCAGATATGCAGGGAGCCCAACCACGCTCGCCGGCAACATGCAGGGAAACAATTTGCAGGTTATGCTCGAAGTGCGGAGGACAGACGGAGAAAAGATTCCCAACTGCATCTTTCCCTCGTCCAACACGGAAGGCATCACAACCTGGAAGTCTGTGGCAGTCGAGAGAGGGGAACGTTGGAGCCAGACTGTCCGACTCGCCCTTTCGCCAGAGGATGTCTTCGCTTCGCACCTCGTCATGTTCTTGTCCGACATGCCCTCTGCCCCCTTTGCGGTTGCCCACATGCCGTTGTGGAACCAGGAGGCCTTTGTCCGGGACGGTACGCATGCCCTGATGTTGTACAAGGCCGACGAGTTCACCTCCACTGCCCAAGCCGGACCATCTGGCAGGGGGGGCTATCTCTCCTTGCAGTGGAGCGCCAGGGGAGACGGAGAACATTCGGCCGACGTCACTGGCCCCCAGGCCACCCTGCGTGTCGATACCTACCTGTGCAGCACCCGGTTCTCCCAGGACCGCATCGTTCTGGGTCTGCTCAAGTGGAAAGAGGCAGCCAAAGAAGATATTCCCACAATGTTGAAACACCTCATTTTCGTGCCCGAGATTGAGGTGGTCAAGCTTCTGAGCGACGTCCTCGACGCGCTTTTCGGCGTGCTGGTGGAGTACTCGGGCAACGACGAACTCGAGGACCTCGTCTTCACTGCTTTGGTTAGGGTCCTGGGCATCGTGCACGACAGGCGATTCAACCTCGGCCCGCTCGTCGACCACTACGCGGAGAACCGTTTCAACTACCCGTTCGCCACGGCTTGCCTCGTCAGGTCGTTCACTCGCCTACTCGAAAAGCCCACGGAGCCCACGACGTCGCGCAAGCTTCGGTCCACGTTCAAGGTCGTGCGACACATCCTCAAGTTCATCACACACGCGCGCGGCCAGCAGCAGGCCAAGGAAGCCGGCATAGGCATCACGAACTCGCACTCGGCTCCCGGATTCACCCGGGAATTGAGGAACATCTTCAAGGCCCTGGACGCCATGATGCGTAACCACGCCCCCGTTCTTGTTGGAAGCCAGACTCTGGCCGTCCAGCATTTCCACACATGGCTGCCCGAGCTGACCGGTCTCTTGTCGACCGAGGAGATTATCCACATTGCCATCGACTTCCTCGACTCTTGCGCCGACGTCAAGGGCAAGCTGGTGCTGTACAAGCTCGTGCTGATCATCAACTACTCCAAGCTCGACATCTTCTCGCATCCCGATCAGAAATTGGCCCTCACCGCCAACACAGTCCGGTGGATTGCCCCTCACTGGGGCCACACCGAGGCTGTCACCGACTCTTGGAAGGAGCAGGTCCGTCTCTGCTGCTCCGTCCTCGCCGGCCAGATCGACAACCTCGGTCCCGAGATCCCGGACTACCTTCCCAAGATCATCGACTCGTACATGTCCATTGTCGCCGTTCCCATCACACCTCGCAACCGTCTTTCGCTTCTCTTCCCGACCTCATACCCCTTTCCATCCAAGCCCATTGCCGACGAGTGCACATTTGACGAGGCGTTGGTCGAGCTTTCCGCGATCCTTTCGGCCGTTTCGAATTCACCAAGCGGCATGCAACTGGAGTTGACCGAGGGCGACTTGACCGTGTTGCTGGAAAACACCCTACGCGTGCATATGAGCATTCTGATGGGCGAGGCTTTCCCGCCCGAATGGCTGAGCGTGCACATTTACCACCACAAGTCCACCATGAAGACATTGCAGTACTTGTCCAGCATCCTGCTCGAGTCCTTCTTGCCCCATCCCGACGACGCTGAGAATTTCAACACGGAACTCTGGAAGATGTTCTTCACAACCATGCTGAAGCTCGTTGGTAGCCCATCCCTGGCCCTGGAAACCTTCCCCGAACAGAAGCGTAGAGCCGTGTGGAAAATCGCCGGCGACGTCAGAGAGCACGGTGCCGAACTCCTCAGACGGACTTGGGAGGCCATTGGCTGGGAGACGAGCAACGACGAGCGGGAGCGTTACAACCTGTCCAAGATGGGCGGATACCAGGTTCAATACGTCCCTACCCTGGTCGGCCCCATTGTCGAGCTTTGCCTCAGTGTGCACCAAGGCCTACGGCGGATGGCGGTGGAGGTGCTGCAGACCATGATCGTCAGCGAATGGACGCTGAGCGAGGACCTTTCTGTTATCCAGACCGAGATGATTGACAGTCTCGACCAGTACTTCAAGTCGAAGCCCTTGACCGAGAGCATCCTGCAAAAGCTCTTCATCGGCGAGGTCTTGGAGCGTTTCGCCCCGCTGGAGACCGGCCCCGACGAGGCACTGCACGCCGCAATTTGCGAGCTGATGGGCACCGTCAACGAGTTCCTCGATCTTCTCGTCGCCGTTCACAGCAGCGATAACTCGAGCGAGGCGTCGCATCTCATCAACCGACTGCGGTTGATGGAGTTCCTCCGGGACATGCAGAAGGAGGAGATCTTTATCAGATACGTCCACCAGCTGGCCGCCCTTCAAGGCGAAGCAAGGAACCATTGTGAAGCCGGCCTGGCGCTGCGGTTGCACGCCGACCTCTACGACTGGGATCCCACGAAGCAGGTTCCCGCTCTGGCCGATCCCGAGTTCCCGGTGCAGACATGCTTCGAGCGCAAGGAGCGCATCTACTTTGACATGATCAAGCACTTCGAGGAGGGCGAGGCATGGAGCAGCGCCTTGGCAGCCTACCGGGAGCTGCGCACCCAGTACGAGAGCAATGTGTTCGATTTCGCCAAGCTTGCCAGAACCGAGCGAGCCATTGCCACCGTCTACGAGACCATCTCCAAGAGCGACAGGCTGGTACCAAAGTACTTCAAGGTCATCTACAAGGGGCTCGGGTTTCCCTCCAGTCTTCGCGACAAGGAATTCGTTTACGAAGGGTCCCCGACGGAACGCGCTTCGGCCTTCACAGACCGCATGCAGGAGCTGTACCCGTCTGCTCAGATTGTGACGGGCGGCGATGTTGATGATGTTGAGGGACAGTTCCTCGTGGTTTCCGCCATCACCCCACATCGCGACCTAACGCACCAAGTCTTCCAGCGCGCGCGAGTCCCGCAGGTCATCCGCGACTACTTGCTCTCCGCCCACCCCCAGAGCTTTTCCATATCGTCCAAGCGCAACACGTCTGGGCCCGCCAAGGAGCACCACGCGGAGAAGATGGTGTTCACCACTGCCGACCCGTTCCCAACGATCCTTCGCCGCAGCGAGATCGTCTACACGGACGAGATCAAGCTCACCGCTCGCGAGACGGCCCTGGAGCGCATCGTCAGGAAGACACAGGAGATGACGGTCATCGAAAAGCGGGTTGCCGAAGGCGACGAAGAGAACGCCCAGCTGCTGGTGGATGCTGTAAGCGTTTCGGTCAACCCCAATTCTGACAATAGCGTCGCGGCCTACCGCCAGCTCCTACCAGCCGCTCTGGACGACGACGAGGCCGAGGAAGAAGAAGAGGTTCACCTTGACCCGCAAGACAACGCCATTAAGATGGCGCTTGTCGACCACGCCATCATGATCAAGCGATGCCTGGCAACCTTTTCGAGAAGTTCAAACGAGGTCCTCAACCGAAGGCATGAGGAACTACGGCAATGTAAGTGTTTTCCCCCGTCCAACCGATTCTGGTACGTGTCGCGTTCTGACCCTGTGTCAGACTTTGAAAGCACCTTTGCGCCCGAAATTGCTCTATTCGCGCCCCAGCAGCCCACTCGTGACTTTACCAGCGGACAGCCCTGGCGACGATCTTCGCCGTCGACAGAACAGGGATCCCCCCAACCGCAGAGCACTACTGATGCCGCGGACGATAACGGCGTGGTTGCCGAGGAAGTGTCGACCGTTCAGCCCATTGCCATCCGTCAGGGCCGCGGTACACGCCTAAGCTTCCTGGGAGGTCGTAAGAGACAATCTCCTCCGGTGCCGCAACAAGCCAAAAGTGACTCTCCGGTCAACGGCGACGCGGAGGAGACTTTGAGCCAGCACAGCAGAAGTTTCAGCAGGGCCCAAGACAACCCTAGCCGTCTGAGTTTCTTCCGAGCCCCGTCTTCAGATGGGGGACGTATCATTGGCCATAACGACGGTGCTAGCGAGTGGGTAACGGACTCGGGCGGCCGGCAAAGCTCAGACACGGGCATCAACCTAACGGAGAAGGAGCGCGAATACAGGGACGAAGGTCTTGCGGACGAACCTGTCATCATCAAACGAACCAGTGTGAGGAAGAGACTTAGCATGCTGAAACTGGGTAAGAAGTCGAATAAGAACGGCAGTCTCATGGGAAGCGTGCACGAGGAATAGGATTTCACGGCAGCGGCCGAAAAGCTCGGCTACATGAACAAAATGACGGGCGAGTGGCAATATCCAGTGTCTCGTGGTGACGACTGGTAAAGGGGAGGGGGCGAGGGGGGGGGGGGGGAGCGGCTTGTCCACTTCAATGGCCTCTCGCGGAAACAGGCTGGGGGAGCGCCCAGGATATTTTGGGCTTTTTTTTTTGTGATTTGCACAAGCGATGGTAGTAGGTTTGGGAGGCGATGGTGTTCTGGATATGTATTTGTAGGATCCCCCCGCCTTCATCTGCGCGACGACTTGGTGCAGCAGATGCAGCTCATTTTCACTCTAGGTCTCTCTTGGTGAATAATACTTGGTCTTCCCACCATTGTGCGTGTGGAAAGGCATGAAAGACGTGTGTCAAGTCGGATTGGCTATTACTTGTTGCTGTGTTGTCTGTTATGCTCCGCGTCACCGCCGGACCTTCAAACCGCTCGTCACTTTCTGTGATTGATAGCTAAGTAATATTGGGATCTATCTGGAGTGGCCCTCGCACCCATCTGGTCACTATTCGCAAGATACCGGATCTTCTGCGTGCGGCCTGGTACCATCTTCCCTCGAGGTAGTCCGAGGGGTGTTACTGGGGACATGTGTTACGGAAAGCAGGGAGAGGAAGAGGAGGATGCGATTGGATTAGGGCCGCATGGCTCACGAGCGATACGCATGTCAGGGGGAGGCTTGAGCTGGGCTGTTATGCTGCTGGTGGACTCGTTATTAGGCCCTGGTTTATTACGGCTATGGCGACAAAAGTTGTGACCAAACCTGAAAAGAAAGAGAGCGTGTTCCGCTTCATGGATCATGCGCAATAGGGAGATTGTAGACGGATTGTCGGCTGAGCTGTTTTATGAAGCAGAATCGGAATAGATACGTGGTATTAGTTTTGCCTGCATCGCGTCGTCCAAACTGCCGTACTACGTAGTAAAACGATATATGCTGCTACAACTATAAATGAAACCCGCTGATGACGCCGGAGAAAATGCATGAATGGAGCTTGATTAAAGAAAACGTGAGAGAAAAGAAAAAGAAAGAAAGAAAGCAAATGCTGGAAAGCCTCTCGAGACAGCGGGGAAGAAAAAAAAAGGAAACATCCCTAACTTCATCATCATGATAAAAACCCATCCGTAGTCAACCAAAACCCATAGTGTGCGCGGAAAACATACAACTGTGATGGTCATGAAAGTGGCAATGGGCCAAGCATCACACACACACACACACACACCCCTCCCTCCTCTTCCTTTACCAGTCGGATCGCCGTCGTCGGAACCCGTCATCTCCGGATGGCGGACCAGACCCCGACGAGGCCCGCAACGGGCCACGTCAACGCGACCTTATCCCGGAGCGACTTCTTCTCCCGCTCCCTGCCCACGTCGACCGTCACCTTGTCGTAGACGGTCGGCAGGCTGGTGGCGCCGTAGCGGTCGCGCAGGCTCGTGTACCATTCCCTGTCGTACATGTCCCAGAACTCCTTCTCGGGGTAGTAGACGTGGGAGTAGAGGACCTTGCGGCCGCCGAGCTCGGCGAGCCTGGCCTCGAGGTCGCGGTTCTGGCGGACGAAGCGGTCCATCTTGTTGGAGCCGGGGCCCCAGACGCCGACGTTGAGCATAGGCTGGGGGGGCCCGCCGGCGCCGCCGGGCTCGGTCGTGCAGGGGTGGAAGCTGGGGCCGGCGAGGGCGCGCAGGGGGCACAGCCAGAGGGGCCAGATGTCGAGCTCGTCGGCGACGTAGTCGATGAGGTCCTGGACGGTGGTGTAGGGCAGGGCGAGGTCGTGGACGAGGTAGCGGAAGGTCATGCGGGCGGCGCCGCCGCCGCCGAGGCCGGCCTTGTAGAGGGTGCGGGTGTGCATGAGGCGGTCGGCGGCGCGGCGGGTGAGGCGGTTGAAGGGGACGAGGCGGAAGTACTTGAAGGCCAGCTCGCCCATCCAGAAGGCGCCGCGGTCGTGGCGGAAGAGGTAGTCGCGCAGCGGCACGTAGTCCGGGGTCGGGGTGCCGTTCCGGATGCGCTTCCGGGCGTGCAGGTAGAACCAGGGGTCCCCGGGGCGGGAAAAGGTCTGCGGGCGGCCGCGGTCGGGCAGGTCGTCCGTCAGGTGGCCGACGACGACGGCGGCGCTGGTGCGAGAGAAGACGATGGCCTCGACGAAGTCGTTGTGGGCGAGGCCGGTCTCACGGCGGACGGCGGCGACGGCCTCGGGGACGGTCGAGTAGGAGTGGTAGCTGACCTTGACGTACCTCTTTGCCGGGACGAGGCGGACGTCGAGCCTGGTGACGACGCCGAGGGTGCCGAGGGCGCCGGCGGCGCCGCGGAAGAGGTCCGGGTTCTCGGCGGGCGAGGCCCCGACGACGTCGCCGTTGGCGAGGATCATCTCGACGGCGGCGACCGTCTCGTCAAAGTAGCCGTGGCGGAAGGAGCTGCTCTCGCCGGCCGAGCCCGCGAAGCCGCCGCCGACGGTGATGCCGGGGAACTCGGGGACGACGGGGGGCACGAGGCCGAAGCGGGCGGCGGCGGCGACGAGCTCGTCCATGGGCACGTTGGGCTCGACGACGGCGAGGGCGGCGGCCGGGTCGACGCGCAGGACGCGGCGGAGGCCGCTGATGTCGACGACGCGCTGGCCGTGGGCCGGCCGGGTGCTGCTGGTGGACCCGTGGGAGATGCGGAAGGGCTCCCGGCAGGAGTGCAGGTCCCTGACGACCTCGGCGATGCGCTTGACCGCCTCGCTGTGGTCGTCCATTGTGAGCTGGTTTCTCTCCGTGTTTCTCCCCAGTCTTTCTGTCTCTGTTCTCTCTGTCTCTCGCTTATCTGGCGAACCGTCTTGCTGGCGAGGCCCTCACTTTGGACCGGGGGCCTGGGATCGGATAGTACGAGGGCCAGGGTGGGGTGGTAAGGGTTCTGGATCGGAAGGGTGAGTGAGATCTGGGGAACCGATCGGGAGGGGGGGACGGCCGCGTGGCGGGAAGTCAAAGTGGTTGATGAACGGACGGGATGCAACGTTGGGACCAAAACGTGTAACGGGGGTTGTCTGAAGTCTTTGTGCCGGTCCAACCGGAGGTTTTCTTCTTCTTCTTTCTTTTCCCTCTTCTCCCTTTTGGGGTGTTGCCGTCATTGGCGCGGTACGATGGCGATGACTAAGGCGAAGGAGGGAGGGCTTTTCCTTTGGATGGTTGGTTCGTATTTGCCGGACCCCGGATGGCATTGATGATAACCCTAACCCTGCATGACAGTCTCTATATGATCGACCCTTTTTGCGTTGGGCTGTGGCGGCTGGGGCTGTGTCGGTTGTATGATCAGACTGGCGTTGTAGTATAAGTGTCTGAGTTATGAAACCCAATGACGCCGAGATTTCTTGAATCAAGATGGGTGCGGGATGATTACTGAGGACGAGAGAGCCCAAGAGTGTGTGTGTGTGTGTGTGGGCTGTGACTGTGTACGATGCTGTTGATGGCTTCCGACCCAAGCCTTTCATGAAAGACTTGGCTAATTGCTGTGGCTGGTACAACAGACGCCGAATTCCATTCCATATTTGAACTTTTACTTTTGGCTAATCTACCTTAAACTCAGTGATACAATGCCCAAGAAAACCTTCAACTATGACTATATGAGACGAGACTGCGAAAACGATCAACTCTATCCAGAACCCCAGGGTTACCTAGGGTTAGTTCCTGGCCTGTGTCTGCAGTAATCATCGACAGGCCACAGGGCATCCTCATCGGCTCTCTGCATCTGTCTTTTCGCTATCCCCCTCGGACTGAATCTTCTTCAAACCTACACCTACGACGCCAATGACGCTAGCAGCAGCAAAAGCAGCCGCGACAAGGTAGGTTCTCGTGATGGAGCGGTTGTAGATCTGCAGCAGGGCCCCGAACTGCTCAGGCGGCACCAGATCTCTCAGCTGCGTGGCTCCCGAGCCCCTGACCACCTCGGGGTCGACTCCTGGCAACCCGGCAGCGATGCCCGACGTGAGCGAGCTCGCAAAGACGGCCTGGGCGACGGTGATGGCGGTCGTCGGTCCCAGGCACTGGAAGAAGAGGACGACCGCCACGCCGATGGCGACGTCGGCCTCCTTCAGACTGCTCTGCACCGCGACGGCGGCCTGCTGCGTCGACACCCCGATCCCCAGCCCCGCGATGACCTGGAACGGGATCCAACGGCCCGCCCCCGAGGTGGCCTGGAGGGTCGAGAGCAGGCCGGAGCCGATGGACAGGAGGACCGTTCCGGCCAGCATGAAGGGTTGGTAGTACCCGGTCTTGGTGACCCCCCAGCCGCTGAGAAAGATGGTCAAGATGAAGGCGAGGCAGAGCGCCAGATACCTTACGCCAGACTGCTCGGGCGTCGCGCCTTGGATGGCTTGGAACCAGAGAGGCACCTGTGCAGGACGTCAGCACGCGGCGGAGATGTGTTCTAGCGGGTGTAAACCTAGGCATAAACCCAGGTATAAACCTACATAGTAGACCAACGTGAAAAAGGCGCTGTCTAGGCAGAAGCCGAAAAAGGCCCCGAACATCACCACCCGCATCTTGGCCAGGCGCGGAGGCACCAGGGCGTCCTCCCCCATCCACCACTGCTCAACGATGAAGCCCACGACGAGGACTCCGGCGACGACGAAGCAGGCGACCGTCCTCTTGTCGTTCCACGTAAACAGCGCGCCGCCGAACTGGAGCGCCAGCAGAAGCGAGGTGATGCCCGGAAGCAGGAGAACCATGCCGAGGTAGTCCAGACCCCGGATCTTCTGCAGCCAAGGCCGCCGCTGCTCCTCCGTCGGCGGGGGCGACCGGATCAGGAACAACGTCGCCACCGCAGGCGGCGCGGCTATCGGGAGGTTGATGTAGAAGCACCTGCGTTTCCACGTCAATAAGGGGCTTTGCCTG
>JASUDE010000043.1:0-39576 GCA_034509685.1 Colletotrichum cereale | reverse complement strand
CCCCCCCCCCCCCTCCCCCCCCCCCCACGGGGAGTTGAGGCTATGCGCGGGGTGGTTCCGACTCACCATCGCCACGTGAGGTGACTGTTGGTGATGACGCCGCCGACGACCGGGCCGAGGACGGCGGCCACGCCGTATACCATGCCGATGGCCCCTACGTAGGTCGGCAGCTTCTTGGCCGGCAGCGTCGCCGAGATGAGGACGAGACAGCCGCTCTGGAGCCCGGAGGCGCCGAGCCCCGCGACGGCGCGGCCCGCGATGAAGACGGCCGAGCTCGGGCTCACCGCGCAGATGAGGGAACCGATCTCGAAGACGGCGAGGGAGGCGAGGAAGACCGTCTTGATTTCGAATTGGTTGTAGAGGCGGCCGAATATGAGCTGGAAAGCACAGAGAGTCATCTGGTAGGCGGAGCCGTACCACTAGGAAAAGAGAGCGCGGTCCGTTAGCTCGGCTGCACTGGTGATAACCCTGTGGCCTATGGAATGGGGAGGGGGAGTTTCTGATGAACAACTTACACCGACGTCAGCCAGAGTGCCAAAGTCGTCCGTGATCCGCGGGATGGCGGTCGCGATGATGCCCTCGTCCAGAAACGTGCAGAGCACGCCGAGGGCGACTGCCAGCCAGATGACAAAGACCTTCAACCTGGGAACGTCGTCGTCGGCCGGCGGGTTCGGCCGCGTCGTCGCGCTTTGGGAGGCGTCGTGCTGGTTACTGGTTAGTACGTCGGCCTTCTCGTTTTCACGGCTATTGCTCCCGCTCCCGCTGCCATCACCAAGGTGTCCTGATTCATCAGTGTTCATGGTTCGAGTATCGGTCGTTGAGTTTGCTGTCTCCCGGGATTTCAGCATCTCAAGCATGAAAACCAACAGCAGCGCGGCGCCCAATAACTATGCCACCCTATCTCTTTCTCCTCCTCTCAAAACCGCATCCTCTGCCTTTTGCCTCCCTTACAGTCAGCCCCCAAAGGGTGGCTACTATCACCAGGCGGAGTTCGATGTAATCCGCCCCGCTACGCTGGCTGACCGCCGTCAGGATTCGAGCCTAGCATGGATCCCATCACCCCATCACAATGTTCCCAAGCCGCATCAGGAAGGCCAAAAAAGACACAACAGGCTCCCGCAAGACTGCGGCCGGACTCGAAAGCACTAGGCCACCAGTTCCTGTGCCCCCCTCCTAACAATGTGATGGGTCTGGTGCCTTATCGCTGACCACCCACTCCGCGGGGCCAAAGGATCTGGAATGCATGCCTAGTTAGCGCCCCTCAAGCTTTTCTGTCAAGGGCTTGGCTACCGCCGATCACTGGTCCCAGGAGACGGGAATGTCGATGCGACGAGGGGACCCGACAGACTATGCGAACCCATGCAAGGCACAAGATTGCAACTGCGTTTTGACGGGCCGCGCTACAAAAGGACCGGGTTCCAGGCTTATGTGTGATCCGATCGGTGGCAAGGTAGCTCGGTCAGCCAGTGGCAGGAGAGGTTTGCTATGCTGCCATCACCGTTCCCAAGGGGGGAACCCGCTTAGTCGTGTTTTGGCAACATGTAGACATATCTTTCAGGTCACACCGCAGATATGGAGCAAACTAGAGCCCCTTTAGAATGACTCTTACATCCCATCACGTATATATCGAGCATCTGACGTCTCCACTTTGAAAGTCGTCAGCGACAATCTGGTGCCGCGAACTCTCCGCACCCTACATAGCTCTGGTTGCGATATCAAGGCCGCGGCCAGTCTACGGAATCCTTCTTCCTCTACGGACCTGTAGGATCCTGGCCCGAACTGAGTCATCCCTCTGAAAAACACAAATCAGCATCACAGGATGCACCGTGGAAGGATCAACGGCGAGGATCACATCATCGACCTTGCTCTTCTAGGCAGGTAGCACGGCAGACTGAACTACATGTGACCAAGGACACATGAATGAGCGATTATCTGCTCAGTGGTACTTGCGTATGGGTTGCCGGAGTTATGTTATACGAATATGGATCTTGTAAATGGTGGCACTGGCCATACATTACAGCCGAATACGGACCTCGTCACATTGAAGGATCGTTCGTGTTGCCGATTCTGCCGCGTGAGAATGAGACAAGATACTCCCCGCTATCCTGTTGAGACTTTCAACTCCGCCCCGATGTGTCATTCTGATGACAGTCTATGCAGGAGTTCATGCATGCACTTATACCACCAGTGTCGTCCTGGCACTCCCACCTCGGCGCCGCGTCTCGAGGCTGATGACACCTCACTTGCACTTCAGCTCTCGTATCTGATTATTGTAACGACGGTGTGAAGATGTTGTCCACAGACGGAAAATGGAAGCTTGCCCCCAGGCTTCACTCTGTCAAGTTTGTGTTTGATGCACCGACTCCATCGGACGTGCAAACCCCAGACGACATCGTTTTCGAGAACCCGTTCCCTGCCGACGTTCCGGGCGTTCCCAAGCGCTTCGTCTTCAGATCCCCTGCCACCACGCAAAGCCCCGGGCAAGAAGATGAAGCTGCGCAGACGGCCCATGGCAGCAGCAAAGACTCGTCTGGCGGCGCGTCGCAGCTCGGGACGCTGCTTGTCGCCAAAAGTACAACCACCGATGCGGAGGCGACTGCACACCACCGATCCCGTGTTCGAGGCACTGTCTGCGAGCTTAAAGGAGACATCAAGCCTGCGGCATGCGCTGCGTGGGCTCTGATCCTCTCGTCAAAGACCGATGGCGAAGACGTCCGCTTTGGGATATGCGACCCGGACCCCGAGGGTTTGGAAAGCTCATGTTCACTATCCCCGGTCACGCTTTCTATCGACCGCAACCAGCAGGTTTCCGCGTTCCTTGGATGTGTTGCAAACATACCCGCCATAACTGGTGTCCCCAGTACCGAGCCTAGTATGATGGCTCCCGCAACAGACGGTGCCTTATCCCAGACCATTGTCGCCTTCTCGACAACTGCACAAGGAGTGCAGGAACTGTGGGATACCCCGTTATTACTCGAGTGTTCCACCGACAATCAAGAGTTGGCGCTCTCCGCTACGTTTGATGAACGACATTTCTCTCGTCTTGCAGTACGGCTTTTGTTGAACGATCTGGAGCACGTTCTCTGGCAGTTGGATCAGTTCACAACACAAGAAAAGACTCTGGGGGACATCTATACCCTGAGTCCTGCCAGCCAGCGTCATCTTGTGCAGTTGAATAGACCGTGAGTAGTATTTCCCCGTGTACTCATGCTAAAGGTTGGAGGACTAAATGAAAACAGGCTCCCGGGAGAAGAAAACGGTTTGGTACACGATATCATAGCTCAGCAGGCTGAATCGCGGAAGGAGGCTCACGCAGTCTGCGCTTGGGACGGCGACCTGTCGTACTCTCAGCTACAGCACCACGCTGAAAGACTTGCAAGCCACCTTTCGAGTATCGGTGTGGGGCCGGAAGTCTTGGTTCCCGTCATGTTTGAAAAGTCAGTCTGGAGCATCGTCGCCATACTGGGAGTGCTAAGGGCAGGAGGTGCTATTGTCGCCCTTGATCCATCACTCCCTCCAGCCCGGACCCGGACGATTGTCCAAGGTGTAAAGGCATCCGTCGTAGTATCGTCGATCCGTAACCAAGATAAGATCCCGGAACATATACTACAGGAAAATAGGGTCATCGTCGGCGAACCGCTCTTTCGAACCCTCTCTGCCAAAGCGGCATCTTGGCTAGACCGTCCCGCGGTCACGCCGGACAACGCGCTCTACGTTGTTTACACGAGCGGATCGACCGGGAAGCCAAAGGGCGTGGTGGTCACTCATAGTGCCTTTTGCTCCAGTTCAAAGGGATTCTCCAAAGCTATTCACCTCGACTCGCCGAGCGCCCGCGTGCTGCAATACTCCTCTTTCTCCTTCGATATATCCATGCTCGAGATCTTCTCCACCCTGATGGCTGGTGCGTGTCTATGCGTTCCATCGGAGGAAGAGAGGATGAACAATCTGGTAGGATGCGTCACCAGCATGAACGTCAACTGGGCCATGTTGACGCCATCAGTGGCGGGTTTGATGAGCCCAGAGGAAGTCCCCGGCCTAGAGGTGCTCTGCTTTGTTGGAGAAGCACTTCCGCAAGAGGTTGCAGACACATGGGCCGACCACGTCAAAGCCATCAATGCATATGGTCCTGCAGAATGCTCGGCCATCACCATCGTCAGTGAACCCAGGATCAAGGGCGCCAAGAGCATATCCATCGGGAGAGGTGTAAACTGCGCTGTGTGGATCGTCGCGGAAAACGGGAAACTTGCCCCCTTCAACACTGTTGGCGAGATTGTCATCGAGGGTCCTCCTCTGGCTCGCGATTACCTTGGGGACAAAGAGCAGACAGACGCCGTGTTTCTCAACGACCCAAGCTTTCTCCGCGGTGTCGTGGCGGACCCTATGCGATGCTACCGAACGGGCGACCTCGGACGGATGAACGTGGATGGTTCGGTTGACTTTCTGGGAAGAAGAGACACCCAGGTGAAGCTCAATGGCCAGCGTGTCGAGCTTGGCGAGATAGAGCACCAGTTGAAACAATCTCTACAGGCGATCTATCCGTTCGAGTCTTCCGAATCTGCTTGGGATGTTGCAGTTGAGCTCGTCCAGCCTATTGGGGCAAGAAATGGTGGTGTCCTTACAGTCTTCATGGCTCCCAAACAGATGGCCGGAAGCTTCGCGCACTACAGGGAGCATAACACCACCAGTAGAACTGATCCGGCCTGGAGAGAGACTCACGAAAGATTCCAACAAGCCTCTAGAGAGCTTTCCGAAGCTCTCCCGGCTTACATGATCCCCAGCGCAGTGGTCCCATGCTACGCGTTGCCTCTCTCGACTTCCGGGAAAGTTGACAGGAAAGCACTCCGCCGAGTTGGAAATGCGATGACAACGAAAGAGTTGCTGCAGCCACACGAACATAAGAAAGACGACAGTTCCACTACTGGCACAGACACATCTGGACTACAGTCGGCCGATCTCACAGACTGCGAAGGAGAATCGTCAGTCGGCCAGCACACAGTGTCATCCGATGCACAACCTTCTGACCCCGGCTGCTCGCCTATCGAGCTTTCTCTGCGCAAGGCCTGGGCCAAGGTTCTCGGAATTTCTGAGGATACCATCGCGGCTGACGACGATTTCTTCAGGCTTGGTGGGGACTCCATCGGGGCCATTAGAGTAGTTGCAGCATGCCGCCAACAAGGGCTGCAGATCAATGTCGCCAACATCTTCAAGAACTCTGTGTTGAAGGAGATGGCTTTGGTTTGCAAGAGCACTGAAGGCAACCATGTCGAACCTACCGCCCGGCTCGCTCCATTCCAGCTCCTACGCCAGGACGCGGTACCTGAGCTGCGCGATGAAGCGTCATTTCAATGCGGTGTCGAGCCAGATGATATCCAAGACTTGTACCCTTGTACCCATATGCAGGAGGGCCTGATGGCAGTCAACCTTACACGACCGGGCAGCTACACTGGTCGATGGATCCATCCGTTGCCCAAAGGAACAGACCTGGCTCGGTTCCAAAGTGCTTGGGAGAAGGTTCATACAACGTCGCCAATCCTCAGGACTCGATTTGCGACGACCTCAGCTGCGGGATCACTTCAAGCTGTGGTCAGAGAGAGGATCCAATGGCTCTCTCACAACGATCTCGAAGCCTATCTGGAAAAGGATGACTCCAACCCCATGTTTCCCGGAGACTCGCTCAGTCGGTTCGCGCTCGTATCGTCAACAGACGGCGATTGGACGTTCGTGTGGACCATCCATCACATGCTGTACGATGGCTGGTCGCTCGCAATGATTTGCAGAAAGGTCAACGACCTATACCATGGCCGGGCCGTCAAGCCGGCGACCGACTACCGACGCTTTGCGTTTTACACGAATCAACTCTCGCCCAACACCTATTCCGATTATTGGATGAAAGAGCTCCATGAATCTCCCGCATCCTGCTTCCCCGCCGAACCGAAGCAGGGCCACCTGTCCTTTGCTAGGGCGGTTGTTAGGGACGAAATCGCTCTCGATCTCGATCTCTCTGCTGGGTTCACCATGTCAACCCTTGTACGCGCAGCGTGGGCTGTTATGATCAGCCATTTCTCCGCGTCTGACGACGTTATCTTCGGAGCCACAGTTTCTGGAAGGAATGCCCCCATCGACGATATTGAAAGCATTGACGGACCAACAATTGCTACCGTTCCCATCAGAGTCCGGCTTGACAAGGAGTTAGCTCTTGTCGGGTTCCTCCGCCAGATCCAAGACCAGGCGACCTCGATGATACCCTTCGAACAGGCTGGGATACAGCGCATCAAAACTTTGAATGCGGATACAAAGCAAGGCTGCGAGTTCCAGAATCTCCTCGTGGTGCAGGCTGGCGGAGGCTGGGACGAAACGGGGCCGGGTCCTCTCGGGAAGCCGGTCTATCGCGAAGAGTACACTACTTTCCCAGTCACATGTGAGGTCTGGCTCCATACCGGGCGGGTCGAGTTTGCAACCCACGTCGACGAGATGGTAACAAGCCGGATCTTTGTTGCACAGGCGATTGAGGCTGTCAAGGTCATCATGGCCCAGCTTGCTTGGGCTGCATCTCGGCCAAGCTCTCGCTTCAAACTAGGCGACCTGGTTTTTGACAAGTTTTCGGGCCATCCTGAACCCTTTTCTTACAATGACGCAGTTGCTCAAGTTTCATCAACACTACATGGAATTGTCACCAAGAAGAGCCAAACCCAGCCCGAGCGAGACGCCATCGTTTCAACGAACGACTGCATCTCATACGCAACGCTAGAAAGAATGTCTTCTGCCCTTGCAATTCATTTGATAGGAAACGGCGTGTCTCCAGGCGAGATGGTTCCATTGTGCTTTGAGAAGTCGGTCTGGACAGTTATCGCGATGCTTGGAGTTCTGAAAGCGGGAGCAGCCTTCGTTCCGTTGGACCCGGGCCAGCCCATCTCACGCCTAAGGGAAGTCGCTGCGCAAGTCAAAGCGAAGACCGTTCTCATGTCCAAATTTCAAGCAAAAGCAACAGATCTCGGCATTGCTACACGCATCATCGTCGAGCGAGAGTCGCTTGAGAGATTAAGTAGCCCTCGGAGTTTCAAGAACCTCACCCCTCATTCCGAGCCCGACTGCCCGGCATACGTTATTTTCACATCCGGTTCTACCGGGACCCCGAAAGGCATTGTGATCTCACACTCCGCTTTCGCCTCCGGCGCAGCCGCACACGGCTCGACCTTCGGGATGTCTTGCAACAGCCGCGTGCTGCAGTTTTCTGCCTACAGTTTTGACGCTAGCTTGTTCGAGATTCTCACTACACTTATACATGGCGGAACAATTTTCGTTCCCACAGAAAAAGAGCGCTTGGAAGCTATTGGAGAGTTTATTGAGAGGCACCAGGTCAACTTTGCTCTCTTGACGCCGTCAGTCGCCCGAATCATCGATCCTACAGAAGTGCCGTCGGTGCAGACCTTGGTTCTGGGGGGAGAGGCTCCAGATCAACCAGTCGTCAAGAAATGGCTGGATGCTGGAATCAGGCTCTTCAACGCATACGGTCCGAGCGAGTGTTCTGTTATCGCTGCCTGCTGCTCTTATTCCCACGAGATGGACCCTCGGACAGTTGGTTTCGCTGTTGGATGTTCCTCATGGATCGTGGATCTAGACAACGAATCAAGTCTGACTCCTGAAGGGGAAATTGGCGAGCTACTCGTCGGAGGCCCGATTTTGGCGGACGGGTACCTGAACGATCCGGAAAGAACACACTCAGCATTCATCAAGAATCCTCCATGGTCAACAGGCACTCGGCCGAGAGGCGACAAACGCTTCTACAAGACGGGAGACCTTGTCAAGAGAACCGAAGACGGCAACATGGTCTATGTTGGCCGAAAAGACATGCAAGTCAAGATTAACGGTCAGAGGATTGAGCTCGGTGACATCGAGTCTAACCTGGCCGGCTGTCTCGAGGTCAACCGCGGGGTTGTTCTTTTCCCGTCGTATGGGCCTTTTGCGGGACAGCTTGTTGCCGTTTTGGAGCTTCAGATGGGACATGATGCAGCCGCTGGGATTCCCCACATGAACGCCTATTTCAACGGAAGGGTAGACAGAATTCGGCGAGAGCTAGCTACGAAAGTCCCTAACATCATGCTCCCAACTTATTGGGTTGACGCGATCACACTTTGGCGCGATGGATTCCCGCTCTCGGCATCGGGGAAGCTGGACAGGAAGCAGATTGTGACCTGCCTAGAAGCGCAGTCCAAAGAGAGGCAGACCGTGCTTGGCGAATCAGGAAAAGCACTTGGCGGGCCTACAGCCATACTCCCAGAAGAGATACCCGCCTACGATTTGGCGGTGAAGATTACGAGTCTGGTACCCTTGAAAGCGTCTTCTAGGTCAAGTATGACCAGGGGTGTTGACGACTTCTTTCTTCAAACGGCTGGCCTTGACTCACTGAACATGATGTCACTCATGCACTTCATCCATATGAAATATCGAACCAAGGTCAGTATGCAACTGCTGATGGACGAAAGAACTAGCGTCCGAACAGTGGCAGCATTGATCACTGGCCCCAGCACAAGCCGAGACAACATAACGAATACTTCCTTCCCAACAGGCGGTGGAAGGGTCAACATCCTAGCCCAAGTCAACTGGTATGATGAGAAGTTGCTTCGTTTGTCGGAAAGGCATGATGGAACTGCTTTTGAGCATCCTGATAAGAAAGACAAGAATATCAGAGTCTTCCTCACTGGAGCCAGTGGGTACTTGGGCACACAAATACTGCGTCAGCTTCTCGAGAGTAGCAACGTTAGTCTTGTGACAACTCTCGTGCGCAGTGCGCATCCCGATGCAGCCAAGAGTCGAGTGGTTGAGGCAGCTCGAAAGGCTCAGTGGTGGACAGAGTTTCACGAAGACAAGCTTGAAGCCTGGGTTGGCGACTTGTCGCAGCCACAGCTAGGCCTACAGCACGAGCAATGGGGTCTCCTGAGCGATGGCCAGTCTTTTGACGTCATCATTCACAACGGCGCTGTTGTCCACTGGAACAAAAGCTACTCGGCCCTTGAGGCAGTCAACGTTGGCTCGACTGCGCAGCTACTTGGTCTAGCAATCCAGAATCCATCACTGAGGTTTACTTATGTTTCAGGGGGCCGGCAGTGGAAACGCGATTCAGAACCAGACGAGGATGTCGCTCGCGAACTTGCAGATTCTATGGGCTATAGCCAGACAAAGTTCGTTGCCGAGGTGCTGGTCAAGAGGGCTGCAGAGAGATGCCCCTCCGCTGTTAGAAATATCGCGGTGTTCAGGCCTGGGCTCATCATTGGAACACCCACCGAGGGGGTAGCTAATTTGGACGACTACTTATGGCGACTCACATCGGCTAACATCAGTATTGGCGCTTACAACGGCGATGACGAGGGCGCCTGGCTGCATGTGTTAGACGCAGCGACTATTGCCGCCGCTGTCATTGAAACTGCCTTGAACCCTCAGTCACAGGCACACGCAGTCAAAAACCAAGAGGATGGAATGACCTGGGGCGCATTTTGGGGGCTAGTAGAATCCGCAGGGTATACTATTCATCCAGCTCCTGCTTCAGAGTGGCTTTCGGCGGTCAGGAGGGATATTTCCACGCGTCAGGAGGCACATCCTTTATGGCCCCTGGCACACCTACTTGACGATGGCTCTATGGAATGGGGGCTTCACGGCAACAATCCGGAAGACTGCCCGGTACGACTCAAAGTTGCCATCAGAAGGAATCTCGAATTTCTTGTGCAGGCTGGATTTCTACCTGTTGGAGAATTGGTATCTAAAACAGCAACGGGACCAGGGATCGTCTTCCATCAGCCGGGCTAAAATTAGATTGGAACATCAAGTGTCACAATAATACCATTGCTTTCCCGAACTGCTGGATTGAAAATCTGGTTATCTGTGACCCGTGGGTACTGTACTTATTGGCTCAGAGAGGCAGCAACCTGAAGGCTGTGTGCCCTCCTCTCCTTGGCCATCTAATTACAGAATACTATCGAGCTTGTGATCGACCTTTTGCAGCAAGATCCTCCCTATGATAGCTAGTAATAATAAAGAAGGAACCAGGGTCTTTAGTAGGTAGTTTTTATATAGCAGCAAATGCCCTAACAAGGTTGTCTAGCTCTGTCTTAGACAGGTTGCGGATATTCTCTCTTGTAATGACTTGGCCTGTTATGACTCTTATTGGCACTGGAAAGCGAAGGCAGAACTACGGTCAATGAGTAGCTGCATAATGAGTTTTGACGGAGAGACTTGACTGGCTATCTAAAGTCAATCTTTATACCCTATTGGACTTGCCCATTCCTTGGTTTATCTTGCATTCTAGTTTTAAGCTGCTTCTGCTGAACTATGTATCGTTTTTCAACCTCAGAACTCCAAGCTTGACGATGCCTGTAAAGCTGACCATGTAATGATTGCAATGACGTACTTGTTATGTTTGCGGAACTGCCTTATCTTGCTTTTCCTTGTCTTTTATCATAAACAATAGCTGAGTGCAGCTGGCGTAACAAATCCACATACAACCGACCTTGGGCAAATATAAATTAGGTTAGCTTCAAGGCGCTCATAATAAGCAGGTAATGTTCTTGACCACTTAATCATTTTTATCCCTGCCTCTTTACCTGCTTAGGAAATACTGTCTTCTGTTTCTATAGTTTTTACCTTGCCTCTCTGCTAACTATTTTATCCTGACAGACGCTCTCAGCTGGATTCAAGTTCGACCTTGGTGCCAGGTAATTTTCTGGACTATTCACATTCACCAGTGTTATTGCCGCCCTTGATCGCTACATCTTAAGTTTTACCTTGGCGTCTTGTAACGGTTAGAGCAAAACGCGTGTCCCTGACTGTGTTAACCTAAGATTTTCTCTTCTCAGTAGGGGATGCACTTGTTCTTGCTGTATTATTTGTTTTTGTCTTCCGACAGTATGAGAGTGTAGTTCTGTTTTATGTTCACCATGTACAACGACGCGTACTATTTTTCTACTCTTTGGCTTAGTATATAGAAGCTTCTTCTTATGTCTCTAGAACGGCAGTCTATATGCTCTCTTGACGTGGCAGCCCAATAGTCCTAGTTTGTCCACCCATCTGCTTTGACATATGGTAATCCAAAGTTTACTGTTATTAAGTTTTACCCGGGATATTTCAGCTCGTGCGAAGCAACGCCCTTGAGTACGTTTCCAATCCCCGGGACCATGCCGCCACCTCCTTGCATAATGGTATCGTAGTTATCAATAATCAGTTGGATGCCAGAATCGAACCCTCGCCCATCAAACTCGCAGTGTCCGCCGCTAGGCGTGTTATCTGCCGTCTGGAGCTTATCGATTTCGTCGTTCTTTAGCCCCTTGTCCCTCACCATCTGCTTATACACCTTAATCGTATCTGGGATTAATGTCTGCAGGATCTTCTCATCGCTTTGGGTGGACTGGTAATGTATAGGCGTGCGTGTGAGGGCAGCCATAGACTCCTTGGATACCTCAACCTGGGGCACCCAGGCGCCACAGCCTAGCATTACGCCACTGCCAGCAAAGTTCCCAATATGTGCGGGGATAAAGAAGCCAGATACTAGCAGAGAACCAGCTGACATCCCAGTAAAATAGACGTTAGAGGAATTAAAGGACAGGTACTTTGGTAAGATCTTGATAACAAGGTCGTTAATGGCCTGAGCGTGGGCGACGCCTTCAGGGCGGGTAAGGTTATTGCCGCCTCCCCAGCGGAGATTCTCATCTGGCGACAGGACAGCCACGCCAGCCAGGTTGCTGTTTACGCCTTGATTAGGCATCTGGAAGAACGACCCGCCGCCGTCACCGTGGATCAGGACGTTTAGTCCCAGTGTGCCCCCAGCGCCAGTCGCACCGCCGCCAGGGACTTTACTAGCAGGAGTAAAGTCGCCAGCAGGGCCGCTAACACGGAACCGTATTTTGAAGCCGCTAGTTGTCTTATTAGTACTGCTGCAAAACCGTTATAGAGAAACTCACTTTATGGTCTCAGTAGTGTCTAAGATAATAGAGCCGTCTTTAGCCTGCGAGATCCCTTGCGGCACTCTGTTTGCTGCATCTAATGGAGTCTCGGCTCTTGTATGCAGGCCCCAGACGCTACTACTTAGAGCAGGAATAAGAACGCCACAGGCGGCTTGAAGGTGGATCAATAACTTCATGTTGATAAACTGTTCGCTTAAAGTTGCTTTGATTTAGATGAGAAGGAAAGATATAGGAGACTTATCAAGGAAATTCTGGCTGATGCGAAGTTGTTCTAGCGACCTTTTTTATAATGGACGAGTAAGGGTTGCGCCAAGAGTTTGATCCAAACTATACACGGTCATTTAGGTCAACATCAGTCGTCCTGCTAGAGTACGAGTAATTAATAAGTTGGAGAGGAACGCAATAAAACAGGCGATGCCAAGGATAAGAATAGGCCTACTGTGGGATACCGGATGCGATGGCTGCAGCTTGCAACCCACCCGCGTGCCTCTTACGATTTCAGGCTAGAAGCACGAATCGAAACCCCCACCCACGATGCATCACCCCTCCTGCAATTTCATCTCGTGAACCGATGAATCATGGCTCTTTTGGAGATTCCAAGTTTCATTTGTCCCTGATGATTGTGGCCGGCTCCTTCCCGTACATATCGGCGAGCTTGGCCCGGTCAGGGGTCGTCGCTCCTGACAGCGGTCCTTATCTCATGTTGTGTTCCATTGCAATGCCGGCCAAGTGCTTGACTCTGCAAGCCGTTTGGCTTCAAGCATATCCGACCCACAGGACTGGAGGGACTCGCGATGTTCCGCTCACCTCGATGGGAGAAGACTATACCTGGGAGCCGGAGCACGTGATACCCGCATTGGGGGCTTGGAATGGAGTGCGGAGATTCAACGGGGAGCCCCACGGTGCCTGTCAATGCCTCTTCGAATCTCGTATCTTCGTCCTCCTTAATGATTTAGTATTTGTGGCAAAGTCACTTTTCGGATGGGAAAAGACTTAGAAAAACGGTTTTAAGTGTCTACTTATGAGGTTGCCTGGTTCTTAGCGTGAATATGTGCATCCCACGCGGTGGGTAGGTACGGAGGGTCGGATTAATGGTTATTTGACACCCGCAAAACCTCGCGGGACTGGCGGTGCCAATGAGGGCATCGCGGCAGGATTCTTTCACGTTCGAAAGAATTGAGACATCATGTATAGCAAGATTGCATTTCTTGGGAGCTTACTAGCCGGTACAGCTGGATCCGAGTTCAGGGAAAGGGATGATCCAACACTGGCGGTCCTACACAGACAAGAAGGGCAACAGTTCTTTCTGACCGATGACGAAATATTTGCCAGGTCTTCAAGGACCACAAATCTACAGGTCATTGAGAGGAGCACGACGGCTTAATGGCTTACTTATTTGCCGCTTCAGTCGAGTGGAAAAAGGAGTAGGATGTTCGCAAGAACAAGAAACATCGATTGTTCACTAGAACTGACTGTTGAAAGCACAGATCTTACTTTGTGAATAGCCACAGCAAAGTCCTAGCAGTTTGCGTTTTCTCGGCTGAGACGACGGGCCGTTGCAGGCCTACGACTGGTGGGATCCCAGTGAGTTAATAACACGGCTGTCGATATGCCTTTGTCGTCCATTGCTGAGTGATGATAGTCCAGCAGTCGCCCTTGCACAATCTCTACGTCTCGACCCCAATACTTGAAGCGGGCCTTGACGAAGCAGCCGGATTTCGGGCAACCTATCGGCTATTGACTGATTCAGATCGTGGCGTGGAACAGGGGTTTGCATACCAACAGCCTCAGTGGCTTAGAAGGTACAACGCACGAGCAGTACGAAGGACTTATCGCCGTCTTGCCAAGTGATAATTTCGTCATAGCGGCAGCGGCGAATGGCGATAACGGCAGAGCGTTGATGGCGCTGCTTCTTGACAAACTCGGGGCGGAGTTCCAGATCACGGAAGAGGTCATTATGGCTGCAGCTGCAAACCTGAGGAGAAGCACAGTACTTGTTTGTAGCAGTGCAGGTTCGGCTCATCAAATCACAGGCGACAACCATGACCAGGATGCATCTTTCCATCGCGGGGTGGGCCAGGGCCTCGCGCATTTCTACACCAAGTTGGCCGCAATGCCTTACCTGTCGCCTGACGACATCCAGCATCCCCCGCCCGAGGGATGGAGCAACGCTGAGCTGGACGTTGATGGCTTACGAACCACATTAGGCCGGTCCGACACCGCCGTGGACCTCCTATGCCAACTTCCCTACCTGCGGCCCGTCAACGCAGGCCCTCATACGGGGCAATGGCCCATCTTCCCGAGAACCAAGCCCATGCGTTACCTGCGGGAATGTGGCTCGCTCGTAGATGGCCATCTGCAAGGCTTGTTCGAGCTCGTCCACCTTCCTCCAGATATGGTCAGCCTGACATATCCTGCCGGCGCGTACACGCTTTATGGCCCGCAGTGGTGGCTTGTCGACTGTCGAACTGGCCGCATCACCAAGTATGCGGGACCACC
Organism: Colletotrichum cereale; assembly: GCA_034509685.1. NCBI lineage: Eukaryota > Fungi > Ascomycota > Sordariomycetes > Glomerellales > Glomerellaceae > Colletotrichum > Colletotrichum cereale. The sequence continues at coordinate 25,126 of JASUDE010000043.1, read as the reverse complement.
ACGCGGTGAGGCATTAGCAGACGAGTTTGAGACCGAGTGGAAAAAGGCACCGTCTTATACCCCTGTTGATTTCTTCAAAGAGGTTGCAGCGATGCTCGGCAAGGACTACTACCCTATTCCCGGCCTGGTCGATGGCATCGAGCCTGACTTCTCCACCCCCGATCGTCGGGATCGTCGGGATCTTGCCTCCTCCATGTATCAGACCTACATGCTGGCAGGATGGCAGCACGGCCCCGGGCCAGGACCAGCTTTTGACCGCGATAAATGCCGAAAAGACTTATAGGCCTTGTTGGAAGATGGACGCGAACGCGAGTCGAGGAAACGAAAGGCAGAGGCAGCCCGTCACAAATCCCGACCACCACCACCACCACCATCGGAGAGAAGGAATCCTGCGACATATTCCAACGGCTATGACCGGGACGTTATTGTTGCTGGCCTGACCAAGTACTACGATACACTGGCCCAGATGGCCTTCTTTCCCGCATCACTCATCCAATACCCGCCAGGCGGGCGGTGGGGTGATGATAGCTTCCTGCCAGCCGACAAGACACGCCTCCTGGGCTTCAACAACCGTATCATTGACCTGTTAAGGCATCTTCCGTATCTTAATGTCGACGAGACGCACGATGACAACCGCTGGCCAGTCATAGGTAGCAGCGAGCCGCAGCGCTACCTTGAGGACAACCCTGAGTTGAACGTGGACCTCACCGCAGACAAGGCTACACCCGAGCGTCTCTTCGCCCACGGTCTCTTCCCTTTCCCCGAGAAGATGCCCGAAGGTCTGGTTCCCATTGCGGGCGGTGGCGGCGAGGGCAGTGACAGCGGCGAGTGGTGGATCGTCGATACCAACACTGGCACCGTCATCGTCTACGACGCTGGCAATAAGCAGGTTCAGGATGCTTCGAACGATCAGCCCTGGTTGTGGACGCCGCCACGACCTGCTGGACTGTTCTTTGACGCACTTGTCGGCAGCCTGTATTCCCTTGACTTGGTGCCTTTGCCCCGCCCTGATACAGAGGTTGCAGAGTATTATCCCGAAATCTGGGGTGCGATCCGGGAAGGAGAGGAAGAGGAAGATGGATCGGCAGATCCTGTAATTGAGGTATTTACTCTTGGCTTTGAGTTTTGGTATCTTGCGTATGCCCTGGTGATGTGTCAGACTAACTGGTTTCATTAAATAAAAAAATAGTACGCTCGCAATATCTACCGGGAGCATGGATGGCCAGACCTGGCTAGGTTCCGGCGACAGGAGTGCTACGACGCCTTAGTGGATTTCCGAGCGAAACTGATTGAAGAGGACGAAGATGATTATGGGCCTGCTTGATGGGCTTCATACAGTCTCAGAGGCGATGCTACTAACACAGTCAGTAGGATTTGAACGCCATAAGTATCGTGACAAAGATTACACCCCGACTGTACATTGTCAACGGCTGGATAATTGAACATGTTTCATCTTATGAATTGACAATCGTTCACTAACTGAGATTGAAATGCCCCTTCCTTTGTATTGCTAATGACCAGCGACATGTCCCTTCTCTAGTTCGGAAGAGTCATCATATGTATCTCCGGAACCTCCAGCTACATTTCTGTCGATTGATTGATCCGGCTGACCGGGTCTTTGAGCAGAAGACCTTTCCTTCCTGTTTTCGTGATTGAATTTCTCACCGAGCGCCTGCTTTGGGTCGGTGACATTGTTGACCGTTTCATATTCCAGAGCTTTGATGAACATGTAGAAAACGCTTGCGAGCAAGGCGCCAAGAATAGGGCCCACCCAGTATATCCAGTGGTATGAGCTGAAGGATTGAGTAACTACTGCGGGACCGAATGAACGAGCTGGGTTGACGCTACCGCCAGTGTAGAAAATACCCATGAGCTCGGCGATGAAGAGGGAGAGACCAATGCCGATAGGAGCGATGAAGGTGCCTTCGTGTTTCTCGGTAGCGAGCATAAATATCGTAAAGACGAGCTGGGCAGTCAAGAACATCTGGTGAGGCGTTAGTTGTAGTCGTTGACGGTCTGTGGCAATGCACTCACCTCGATGAACAATCCTTGAACGACTGTCGTTCCGCCACCTAGCTCAGTCTTGACGGCCAGAACATTCGGCATCATGGCGGAAACAACGCCGGATGCTGCTATACCGCCCAAGATTTGGGAGACAATGATCAAAATCCCTCGCGAGTAGCCCGTTGCACCAACAACCATCATGCCGAGAGTGACTGCAGGATTGAACAATCCGCCGCTGATGCGGAAGAACACCCATGCGTTGACAGCCAACGACATGCCAAAGACCAGAGCAATATACATAATCTTGCTCGGGTTAGCACTCAAGTCCGTAGCGTTCGCGCCCTCGGGCGGTGCTGTGTTGACCACATTTGTCCCGCCCAGCGCGAATAGTAGAAACATGAATGTGCCGACGAACTCGCCCACACATGCCACGATGTGGCCTTTGATAGAGGCTGGGAGGAAGTCGAGGTAGGTCAAGCGCCGAACCACATGCTTCTCATGCCGGTGTGGCCGTTGAAGTTTGCGAGACTTCCAAGGAACGCGAAACCCTCGTGTGGGACGATCGACGTTCATCTTAGTGAAGCGAAGAGTATCAGCTGGTTGTAGTTTGGTCCGGAGGCTCCAAAAAGTTGGCTTGTGAAGCAATGAAGGTTATTCTTCGAGTAGTATTTGGCAGGTTGCGCAATAGGGAAGTGCTGAAGGTGCGTCTGACCAACGATGTGACTTAAGACTCCAGAAACATTGCGGCGAGAGATCGTCCTGACTTATACAGTTTTGCGCTTATACTCGGTTCTCCTCCTGGTCCGATGCTCTACGTCAGTGACGTGCATCAGCAAACGAGAGACTACATAGTATATAGGTCTTCCGCTAGATTAGAGCGGCGCGCATTCTTAGCCGCCCATGACGCATGGATCTAGGAGCTTTCATGCTGTCTAGCCTGGTCAGCCGTTTTCTCAAGAACGCCTAAGAGACTACTTTGCTGCCCGTGTCCTCCACAGGTTCGGGCTATTTTGTTGGCCACCCGTATTAAGTAGAGCTTAAAGCTGTGGGGTCTCCCTAGCCCGGAATGTGGCTGGGAGTGAATCACGCGATGAACGATTCCGACATGGACCCATCGCAAGAGGCCATAGCGCTGCTTAGAGATCAAGTTTAAATCTGTGATTAACTTGAGCGTTATGCGACATTATGATGGCTGGAATGGAGCTAAGGACTTTCTTTTGAAACTGACGTTGTGGATGATGGAATGGTCTGGTGGTGGCAGGTTGGTGGGCTTTTCTGCTTGCTAGCATCTAAATGACACTTCCAAGGCCCATCCATTTTGCATTCATTGTAGTTTGTTAACTTAACCAAAAAGAGCAATATGAAATGAAATTTTATGGAACAACATAACAACGCCTCTCTCTTAATCTTGATGCGGAATAACTGTCCAGGGACTGTGGGTTTCCATAACCAGCTATGGAGAGATCACTAGTTGTAGTACAGATACTGAAATGTCCCTCACTGACATTCTGGTAATTGGTTGATTGTCCTTGCTTCTTTGAACGACACTTTCGTATTCCTAACAAATCACCAAGAAGGCAGCCAAGACTCCACAGAGCACAATTGGACGCCGTACCTTAGACCCCTAAGCTGGTACTCTATATTACTACAGAGGGTCATCCCAACATCTCCCATCGCCTGGTATACCAGGATTATAGCTTCTATAACGAGAGAAGTAAGCCTCGTCCCTGAAACCCGTTTCGCTACAAAGCATGGGTGACGACTTCGTCGAATGTATTCCCTCCAGCCAGTGTTCAATGGAGACAAGACGATGGTATGAGATATCGCTCTGTCGTTCTGCACCTTCTGCCAGCCAACCAGCTTAAATGCCACATCAGCAACGCCAACGAATTCAATCAGTCCCAAAAACTACCGGCCTGGTACTGAGTTTCCTGAATAAAGAGTTCACTACCCAAATTCAAATGTTTCCGTTATGACAGCAACTAGCGTATTGAACTCTATTTTCTCTTTAGCGTATCCAGTAGTCGGATTGAAAGACGCTTGCCCTTGGAGGGCAAACTCCTCATATTCATCTCAAGACCGTATTGTGTGTGCTAAGCCAAAGAAATCCAGTACAGTTATGACATCCCCCATCACGGAGCGCCTTAACGATTGCAGTCATTCACATTCCTTTGGAACAGCAAGAAGGGCGAGAACAGGAAAACAAGAGGAATGCCGTCAGGATGTACGAAACATATCCCTATTCAGCTGTTTCCAACACATACCGAGAGTCAGCTAATGTCATCGTACACTGGTACGCACCAACATAATCACCGGCAATGCACTTTGAGGTGCAGAAACTTGTGATAGACTTGCCCTCCCTGATCACATCGTGACATCATCCGCCCAAAGTGCGTGCTAAGAGCAATACTGCTGTCGTCCCACAATCGCTCTTCTCTTAGAGGCTTGTGCGTTCCCCCAGCAATAACAGCGTCTACGCTAATTATACGTAGAATTTCGCTGCTTGAGATTTCTAATACTGATCAAAACGTACCAGATACTTGTGTCGGAAGTCGGTAGCAATTACAAACTTCAAACTAACGGAAGTATCGATATCTTCCAATTGTGTTATGTCCTTTACGGCAATGCGCGGACAAATAGGGTTCTTCGACCGTAGCTTTCCAATTGGCAATGAAGACCTCTTTATTGTTAAATTACCGAGCTATTGCAGATCCATGTAGGGAGAGAAATGATGTTTACGGGTAATAGGTACTGTGCCCATACTAATTTCAGATTGAGCCCCAGAGATATCCATGTCCGCAATTTATTACAGTTTGCGAAGGTCACTTCGCCCGAACTCAAGATTGGCGACTGCAGGGGTATATCCCTACCTCAAGAGTAAACTCTCTGCCCACAAATGTTTGTTTATAACCCCGAAACACGACTGCCGCGCTCTTTGGTTTCTGCACGTACACTTTGGTGAACGCTGAATTGGTTGACGAGAAGACAATATACGCGAGAATGCAGGCGATATTGCATCTACTCCTCGCTGCAGCGGCGTCGTGTTCAGCCATTCTAATCCCCCCCAAGCAGGCGAGCACAATCGAACCCTCCTACGACTATGTAATCGTCGGCGGAGGCACTGCTGGCTTGACCCTTGCTTCGAGGCTGTCTGCTGACCCGTCCAGTGAGAATGTGAACTGCAATACGTACATCTTCATTTTGTGCTGACGAAGCGACAGACTCGGTTCTTGTCATCGAGGCTGGCATGCCGTACGTACAAACAAATGAAATATTTCGTCAACCTTTCAAGGCAATGATATCTAACTTGTGGTTAGAGACAACTATGAAGCCGCTGTCATGATTCCCCGCTTCTACCCAGGAGCGTCTGGATTCGCCCCTGGAACCCGATATGACTGGAACCTCACTTCGGTTCCGCAAACGTCGCTACAAGGTCAGATAGTAAATCTCACACAGGGCCACGCCATCGGCGGAAGCAGTACAGTCAATGCCATGATATTTGATCGCGGTATGCCTTCGAACTATGATGCCTGGGCTGCGCTTGGAAACACAGGGTGGGATTTCAAGTCTCTGCTCCCTTACTTCAAAAAGGTATGGATTCTTCGTTGTCTCTGACTACTCATGGATGCAACACGGCAGCTAATGTTGGAGCAGAGTGAAAGTTTTACTCCAGCTTCGCCCGAAAATGCAGCTACCTATGGGATGACCTACGATTTGACCTGTCATGGTACAGAAGGGCCGGTTCAGTCGAGCTATCTAGCTTGGTCGCACCCAAACAACAGTCCGTTATAATTCTCATCAAACCAGCTTCTGGCAGTCTGCTAATCTAGTTGTCTCCAGCAAACTTCTTCGATGCGATGCACGGCCTGGGCATAAGCACACCAGTTGATCAAGGCTGCAATCCGCTCGGCGCGTATCTCACAACTCACTCCATTGACGCACGCAACCAATCCAGGTCGAGTGCAAGAACTTCACAATATGATGCAATTATAGGGAGACCCAATCTGTCGATAGCTACAGGCCAGCAAGCAACAAAGCTGCTGTTTGACGTGAGCAATACGATACCTAAAGCAGTAGCGGTTGAAGTGAGTCGACGTCACTATTTTAAATCCTTCTCGTGGTTTCTTTTATACTTCCCATTGGCATTCCTATGAGCTAATGGTTCCTCAAGTTTTCAACAGGTCTAGGCTCTGCCATACAAAAAGTAACGGCAGGCAAAGAGATTATAGTCTCTGCTGGCGCCTTGAACACACCCAAGCTTCTGCAGCTCTCTGGCATTGGGCCGATGTCGGTTTCATACAGGACCAGAATCTTTTCTGTTGCTAATCTACCCGGAGTCGGAGCAAACCTCCAAGATCATGCCTTTGGCCTCACTCTTTCCTCATGTAGGTTCATCAGGCTTCTTTGCCCCCGGCGATGATTGCTAATTCAATTTGATAGTGAAAGAAGGAATTCCAGGGAACTCGGACCTAAGCAATGCGACCTATGATGCTGAACAGAGAGAACTATACTACTCTAAGCGGAAAGGTAAGCAAGTCTCTGATGACTGAGATATCCAGAAAGAGGTGTTTTTGTACTAAAATATTATCCAAGGCCGCTGGACGGATACTATTGCCGAGGCTCTTGCGTTCATCCCTCTTTCGAACTTCACCACGCCCGACACTGCCAATCGTCTTCTCTCCACCATCAACAGTACTGCAGCTCAGTTTCTTCCCACTGGCACCGACGAGACCGTGATTGCTGGCTACCAAAAACAAGTTGAACAGATACTGAAGATGCACAAGGATGCTTCTACGGCTGGTATGGAGCTTCTTTATGTTGACGGCGGCCGCTCGGTGGTGAACATTTTAATGCATCCGTTGAGCAGGGGGACCGTCACTATCAACTCTTCTAACCCATTTCTGCCGCCTGTGATCGATCCGCGGTACTTCTCCCACCCCTACGACGGTCAGGTTTTGGTCGAGTCACTACGCTTCAACAGGAAACTTTTGGCCACAGGGCCCATACAAGCTCTTGGCGCCACGGAGACCCTTCCTGGAGCAGCAACACAGAGCGACGAGGAGATTTTGGCATTCACAAAGGGTGTCACGTCGACAGAATATCACTACTCTGGTACTTGCGCCATGCTCCCAAAGGCACTTGGGGGCGTTGTCGACTCGGACCTCAAGGTTCACGGAGTCGATGGCTTGAGGATTGTGGATGCCAGCATCATGCCGCTTGTGCCGTCGGCGCATACACAGGCTACGGTCTATGCCATTGCCGAGAAAGTGAGTCTTTTTACACATCTGGCGTCTTCCCTTATTTCAAAAGTACACGTGTGGCATTTGAATACTGACTTCCGGTGTAACGCTCAGGCGGCGGATATCATCCTAGGGAAACAGTAATACGACAGAGGCTGCCGGCCAACGGGAAGCAATGCACGGTATCAATGTGCAAGTAGATTTAATCAAAGCGTAGTGTTATGCCTGCGATCGGTTTTGGAGGCGGAGAGTAATATCGAGGTTGAATAGGACGTTGGAATACCAACCAATTCGAGTCATATCCTTGACTAAACTAGAACTTGCAGCCAGTCCTCTGTTTCACTGGGGCATACTTGTCGGCAGTGCATAATCAGGCACCGTTACACGGGCCGCATCCCATTTTCATGAACCCTAGGCAAATTAGACGCAGGCATCCTTTTTACTCACAGCACGAATTAGAGGAAAACAAAAGTGTAATAAGGCTGGGACAAGTCCACAAGCTGCATGTCAGCATGGCCCGCTCCATATATTGGTTTTTCAAACAAATGAAATCCGGCTTTGCAACGGAACAGCAAGGGACTGGCCACTCGCTAACTCGCTGAGCCAACCACACTTCCCCAATCTTCCTAGTCAGCTGGCATTATACATAAGTGCTGACCCTGCCGTTGAAGCCCCTGTACTCTATGGTGGCTGTACTGTAGGCAGCGGCTGATGGGCTGTGCCACTATGCAGTACATGTAGGCTCGGCGCTGCCAATACCGGAACGAGTTGGACGTCTGATGGTTGTGTAACAGGCAAAAGGAATTTCACACCCCGGAAGCCTACCTCACTAGCCTGAATCCGTGAGACAATGCAGAACGGCTTGGAAAAGGGTTTCGGCTGAGGAGGCCGAATGGATGGAATTACAACAACTCGCAGCGCTATTAACACACTAGGGACCAGCATATGACCTAAAACAGTCGAGCCTTGTCAGACCCCAGTCAGTTGCAACCCACTGAATCGTGCGTTACACAATACAACGACGCAGAGGTTACAGGTGATTCTCGAGCTGTCTTAGATTTACGGCTGCCTGGTAGTATGTGATCATCTCGGCGCAGCCCATCCTACATTAAAGGAGTCCAATGACCTCCACACAACGTCGCTCTCTTAAACAGCTTCCCAGCCGCATTTTCACCCTCATTGCAGGGCTATACCAAGCAATGCAGGACCACGCACCGGAGACACCCAGCGCGATACCCGTCAAGAGTTTGAGTGCTGGAATTCACAAAAAGGCCGACCAGCTGCGTCTCCTCTAGACGATGTCCTCGAACAACACAAACGGGAGCGGCGGCGGCGGCGGCAGCGGTGGCGGTGGCGGCAACGGAACGGAGCTGATTGTGGCGGCTGTAGCCCTGATTGTGTCTGTTCTTGCCTTCATCATAGCCATGCTGCAAGCGCTTCAACAGTATTATGCTTCAGCGAAGGGATACTCTTCATGTACCCCCAAGGTCATGGGTGATTGGGCGCAATTCACCCGTCGCCGGTTCCGATGGTACGAGTTTCGCTTTGAAGTGGAATTCGAAGTTCCCGTCATCTTCGTCGCACCTCCAACGAATCCCAGAGGCCCCCTCGGTTCGCACGACGATAAGGAGATCACCTACATGACTGGAACCTCCAACAGTTACAAAAAGACGCTCACCTGGAACCAACAGCAGTACGACGAGATCGACAAGAGCCTGCGGGCTGGAAACAGCAGCCAGGCCATCCACACAGCAGACAACGAGTTTGCCAATTGGCTGGGTCTCTTGATGGCGATCCAGCGCATGGAGAAAGAGTCACGAACGTGGCAGGATAACGAGTACTTCGGCCACAACAACCCCCAGTGGGAAGATCAGACACCATGCCACCCGCACGCGCCGACCGTGTCTGTCACCCACACGCTCACTGTGGGGATACAACGAAAGAAGAAATCCTGGGACAGCATGCCGGACAATATGAAGAAACCCTACGCCACCACCACCATATCCCATCTAGTCGAGATTGCCGGCATGCTCGGGGTCCACTGGAAAGAGTTCAACAGAAACGAGGACCGCTATCGTGCGCAGGGCAACGGCTTTAGCATCACCGGCTACGATGTTGACGATCTCGGCATCGTCTTCGCGTTTGAGAAAACCGGACCGACGTGGTTCCATGAGAATCGCATCGTCCCCCACAACCTCGTCAAGGAACTCTGCTTTGGATACTGTCCCACGATTTTCCGTCAGGCGAACAGTAGCAATCACAAGTACGCCGACGAGCCCAAGGATATCGGAACACTCCAGCTTGGAAGCATGTCTGCAATTGCCGAGACACTGGTGGTGATCGGCTGCAATACCAACACCGTTCAGTATTTCCGGAAGTCGCTGCCAGATACACGTCATATACACCTGTTTCCCGGCAAGTAAACAATCCGAAATTTCTTGCAGAAAGGCCTCTGACGTGAAACTCTTTATAGTCGCATTCGAACTGCTCGGCATGGTTGGAGCGGTGTTCCAGATCCCCGGTACTGCATTTCGCATGCTTCCAAACCCGACTATCTGGCACTGGGACCGAAAATCGTTCTCGCTACGCACCTTTCTCGGTGATTATGTGCATGCTATAAGCGAAGCATCGGCTAACGATCCCCGCCTGAACTACGCGGATAACACTCACATTGCTACAATCATCAAGGAGGGGGGCAAGATTGAGGACAAATTCCTCGAGTTGGAGTCTCGAGATGGCCCCGAGGCAATCATGAGGCCAACCAGCAACACGGAAGAAAAGATCTACTCCAACGACCTAGTCATGGCTCTTCATTTAGCCATTGCGCGGTGTGATGAATTTCTCACAGATCCTAGCCGGATCAACCTCGTTCAAAACGTTTTGCGCGTTCACTTGCAAGAGGTCCTCCGGATTCTCAACGACACGGAGGGAGAGTACAAGGCTGCGATGGTCCCCACAGACAAGGGCCGGGCAAATAAGGAGCACCTTAACGAGTTAGTCCTTCTTGGGGCGTCTCCTGTTGCTAGGGCGAGCGAGGAGGTTCAGAAGGAGATATCCCTGCTGCAGAAACTCGACTCGGCCTCGTCTAGTGAGCGGCACAGCGTGCTTGCTGAGATCTATCTGTTCTCGGTCCGCAAGCGTGTTATCGAGGGTGTCTGCAGGCAACTGCTCGTTGCTAGATCTCGACGAGAGCGAGCCAGGTCATTTATTTCCACTGCGTGCGGAGAGCCGCAACATTACGACCAGAGACAAGATGTCAACGACATATGGTGCATGCTCGTGTTCAGAATGGTGTGCTGGCTACTGTTGCATGACTTCCATGGCAAGGACATCCAGGTTGAGAAAAGCGAGGTGTTTGGCAGTCGCTTGCCAGTGTACCTCTCATAAGAGGAAGCCAGCGAAGGAATGGTCTGGGGAACATGAGTTTAACGATCAACTAATGAATCACGAGTACTTCCAAGTGTAAAATCAATGTTATTGTGCTGATAAGAGTTTTGTTGTCTGGACGCGCTTCGAACCATGGTATTTCTGCTAATATCTGAAGTGCCTATATACATGGCTTCGTATAAACTCTCCACGCACTCATCCGCCAACTGTCGTTGGCTATACAGATCTTATACTTAATCATTGGGTACCGTTGGCCCCGTTGGTGCCGTTCTCGCGCTTCTTCAATTCCCCACGGACCCCGGGCAGGACGTAACGGCCATAGTCAATAGCGTCGTTGAGGTTGTCGTAGCCACGGATGGAAATGAGATCGGCGCCAAGGTCGACGTAGTCGAGAATGGAGTCGTTGATGGTCTTGGGAGATCCGACGAGGGCCGTGGAGGCTCCCCGGGCGTTGGTTGCGGTCACAGTGGGGTACCACAGAGCACGGTCTTGGACCTCGCCCTTCTTGGCGATGTCGAGGAGACGCTGAGAGCCCACGTTCTGGGGCTCCGGTCCCGTCTGGCCGGGCTTGCCCTGCCCGGCGGAGATGTTGCCCTTGAGCGCGTCGAGCGTGCGGTACGCCTTGGCCCACGCGAGCTCATCCGTCTCGGCGATGATGGGACGGAAGGTAACCCAGATACGGGGCCGATCCTTGCGACCGGCCTTTTCGGACTCGGCGTAGATGCGGTCGATCTGCTCCTTTGTCTCCTTCAAAGGCTCACCCCAGAGTCCGAAGATGTCGGCGAGAGAGCCGCCGATGCGGTATGCCTCTGCGGAGGATCCGCCCACAGAGACGGGGATGGTGCCTTTGGTAGGGCGGACCTTGTTGGTGAAACCCTTGAAGGTGTAGTATTTGCTGTCCCAGTCGAAGGGCGCATCCGACTCCCACGCACGACGGAGGATCTTGATGTAGTCTTCCAGGCGACCGTAACGCTCATCCTTGGACAGGAAGTCACCCTCCTTGGCTTGTTCGGCATCACTGCCGCCGGCGATGAAGTGCACGACAACACGGCCCTTGCTGAGCTGGTCCAGCGTCGCCAGGGCCTTGGCAGCTACTGTAGGGTAGAGGGTATTTGGCCGCAGTGCAATAATGACACTAACGTTTTTTGTCACGGCAAGGATGGTCGCGCCGATGGTGAAGGGGTCGAATGAGTCGGAACCATAGGGAACAAGCGTGTAGTTGTAGCCATAGTCATCCAGGTTCTTGGCGTAGCGGACCAGATATTCCGGGTCAATGCCAGCACCGGGGATCGGGGCGATCTCCGTCGAGGCGTTGGGGAAAGTTACACTAATGAATTCGGTCGGCATTGTGAATGGTTTTCTGTTTGGTATGGGTATAAATGATATGCTTGGGAACCGCCTGGTTGGTGAATGATACCACGGCCTTTATACATGCGTTGCAGGATATGACGACAACTGCAAGATAATCACGCCTTACACACCCCGAGCCGGTTTCGGCAAAGGGTTCTCCAGTGAGATGTCACCATAACCCCATCTTATCCGAGTGCTTTCGATCAATCTGGAAATTGAATCGCAGTGTCTTTGCAGCTTTTTTCAAATACTCGCCTCGATGAATCGCCAGTTTGCAGAGGGAACGGTCTTTCGGGATAGTTGCAACAAGCGCGTCGACCCTTTCGCCGCGCAGACCAGCGCAGCTGTGACAAGCCTGAGCACATGTAGTTCATGGCAACGCTCCATACCTATTCACATTATATCACCACCATGGCGGAATAGGGGCCCCCAAATTATGATAACATCAATCAGCATGAAATTACCCCGCTCCACGGGAAGACGCAATCCTCAACTGAGTTCCACACATCCACACCTCGGGTCCAACGTCGGCCGCATCCGCGAATCAACCCCCCGTGGGTGCTCGACGTTGGCCGAATGATTGTTTTAGCCCGGCTCTTATCTTGCCCCTACTTACAAATCAGCTGAACACAAAAGTGAGCGTTATATTTGGTGATTTGTCACTCGGTAACACATGGTCCAAGATCCGCGTTTGCCTTCAGTGCTTTCCAGCACCTAGCCGCGGTTGTTACGAAAATTCCGCATTGAAACCAGACAATACACCCTTGGTAAAAGGAATATTTACCAGGCAATCATGAATGGCTAGGAGCCACTCGAGACATTCCATGTTGAGCCTCAACAACACATTAGACTTTCGCTGTGTTGATCGTCCCGCTGCTTGCGAATTCGGGTTTCGACTAGGGTTAGTGTTGGTATATCACAAGGGTTTGTGATACAGTTAACCGTACGTATTAATAGGCAAGTGACGAATAAGGGGTTCTGGTTTAATTATGCGTAACTAGGAAGTATAACTATTGTGGGCCGCCTAGTTGAATAGGTAGTGAAATATACCGTTAGCTGCAGTAGATACTATAGCTAAACTACAGCTAATAGCTGTAGTAGGTTATTAGGGATAAACCTGTTAAACCCAGTGGGTTTAGCAATACTTAGCATTATAACACTAGTAACTTTTCTCTTATAGTAAAAGTACTAAAAAATACCCCTTTTTTAAGTAATAATAGCTAGGGTCTTTTACTTATATAAATTGTTACATATAGGATACCTATCTATTTATCTATACCTTTACTATCCTATTAGTAATAAGCCCCTTTAGTACCTTATTAAGTAATAACTTTATAAATCTGTTAGTTAGGTTATTACTACTATAAATCTATTATATCTTATAGATTTTATAGCGTTTATATAACTAGTAGAAAGCTATTATATTAATTATAAGGCGCTTCTCTTTAGTAGTACTAAGTTTTATAAGGTATTTATAGAGGGAATATAAGTTAGTGTAAATAACTATAGGTATCTATAGTATCTTAAGTTAGTTTATAACTATTATAAGGGTAGTCCCTACTATATAGGTGATATCTACTTTAGTAACTATTACGTATATCTTAGAGGTAAAAACGCTATAGGTAACCCTCTTACACTTTATTAAACTAAAGTAAATAATATTACTATTAATAGTAAAGTAACTATTATTACTAGGGTTTTTACTAGTTAGTTTATTACTATCCTCTTTATTTATAAGGATAATAATAAAACTAAATTAAGACGTAAGGTCTTAGTTATTTATAAAGGATCTATTAATAAAGATAAATAGTTTTATAGTTATAAGGTAAATAGGTATAAAGTAAAGTCTATAGTTAAGGTTACTTATTTACTATATAATATAGTAGTTAAGATTTCTAATCTCTTTAGCTATAGGGGATTAGTATTACGTTATAACTAAATAGTTAAAGTAAGCCTTAGGTTAATAAATTAAAGTAATATACGCCTTATGTATATATTATTTAATATATTACTAGAGAACTTATAGTAAGTTAGGGTTAATAGGCTGTAATTACTTACTTTAGCCTTTTTAGTAGAGGGTAATTTTACTATTAGTTCTAAGTAAAAGTATACTACTATTAAAGGTAATATTTTAGCTAATATTAAGGAATTACTTTAGTTTTACTATAAAAGTAGCTTTCTTTAGTTTAATATCTTTATAGTAAGAGAAAGCCTTATCTATAAGGCTAATAGTATTATTAGTCTATATACTAATTAACCTAAAATTCTTATTATTAGTAGAAGAAATAAGTAAGTAAGGGTTAAAGGTTAATATATCTATCTAAAGATTCTCTCTATAATAGATACTATATATTACCTACTAGTAAGTCTCTACCTTTAGGATACTATATAGTAGTTTTATAACTTTTATAATAGTATTTAATAGGTAAAGGTAGTATATTTCTATAGGTAGGTAGGTAAGAATCACGTAGTTAAGGTTAGTAGTAGACTAAGTATACGCTTAGGTAATATTACGTAGCTAAAAGATATAGCCTTTATAAAGTAAAGATAAGGTAAAAGTAAGTAGTAGCTATTAGGCTATTTACTAGATAGTTAGTAACTACGTAAGAATTATAGCCTTACTATTATTAGTATACCTCTAAATTATAAGACGTAACTTCTTATAGGGTTAGTCCTTTTTACCTTTTACTTTATAGACTATTTATAACTTAAAGATCTATATTCTTTTATATTTCTTTTTATTATAAATAACTATATAAAATACACTATAGTCCTTAAGTCCTTTTACCTTTATAAAGTTAGAGTAAATAAATAGCTTACTAGGTATAGTAATAACGCCTTTTTTATATAATTTTACTATAAAGGTATAGTTTTTTACCTCTTTAGTAGTAAGAAAGGTATAACTAATAATAAAGATATTAGGGGAAGCCTTAGTAATAAAAGTAGTAAGGTTTTTTTTTAGCTTACTATAACCTCTTTATAGTAGTTATTCTAGCGTAACTATAATAGTATTATAAACCTCTTTACTTAGCTAGAGGCCTAGCGTAATAACTTCTTACGCTTATAGCTTATTAGTTAGTTAAAGATTAGCGTTATTAATAGCGCTTTCTTAGTTTTCCTCCTATATATAGTAAGGTTTTATAATAGTAATATAGAAGTCTCTTAGGCTATAGGGAAGTTTAATAGTATAAGTGTAGCTATTATTAGTAATAAGCTAAAATAGACCTTTCTATCTATATTTCTTACGCTATATACGTATAAAGGATTAAAGTAGGAGGGCTATAGTAGCTATAGTATTTAGGCTGTTTTATATAGTAAGCGCCTTATTAACTTATCTTTTTATATAGATTTAGCGTACTTTTTCTATTACTTTCTTTATAGCTTTTACTTACTACTAGGTTATAGGTAATAGAGGGGAATTAATAGTAATATAGGGGTATATACTAAATATAAAAAGGGTAGAGATAAGGCTGTTTAGGCTAGTAGTATTATTAATTACTTTTACTATAAGTTAAAGTGTAACTTTAGGTTTTATATCTAATTTACTATAGATTACTTTATAGGCGTAGTAAAAAGTAGTATAATACTATTTAACTTTACTAATACTCTAATAGGCTTTAATAGGTATTTCTTTTACTTTAATAGATAACCTTTAGGTAGTACGTTTAAACTTAGCTATATAGAAATTAAGGCTAGCGTTTATAATAATTTAATTTAGTAGACTAAAATATACATTAATCTAGTATATTTATAGTACTTCTTATATATATTCTATAGTAATAAAGTATAAAAACCTTACTATATTAAACGTAGTAGCTTTATTAATAATATAAAGCACTAGCTTATTACTATTAAGATATATTATATTTATAAGAATTTTATAGTTAAACTTATAGTTATTATAAAGGGTAAATTTAAATCTTCCTAAGGCCTTTATATTTAGCTAGTAGTAGTAGTAGAATTTATTAATCTCCTTAATTAATAAGATTTCTACTGTTTTACTAGTACGCTAAAGTACTTTATAAAGCTACTAAACTAATAGGTAGCTAAATCTATAGTAAATTTACTATAGCTTAGTATTAGTTAAATAGTGATTTACTACGCTTTACTTAGGTAGTTTTAAGAGTATTTATATATAACCCTATTTATAGATAATAGGTATAACTATCTTACCTTTAATAAGTAAGTTAGTAAGATTATTAAATTTAATACTATTATTATCTATATCCTTTAGGTAGAGGAGAAATAGTATGTCTAAGGTTATAATATAGAAGGTAAGTTTACTAATTAGTATAAGTACTTTTATAGCTTTAAGAGACTTAAAATTCTTACTACTACTAAAGTAAATACTAGCTTTACTAGCGTAGGTTATATCTAGTAGTAGTTCTATATTAAGGTGCTTATAGAGGGTGTAATATTATAGTTAACCTATAGTTAATATATAGGCTACGCTAGTGTTAGGCATAATGCTTTAGAAGGTTGTTATAGTATACTAGTTATTAAAGGTAAATACCTTACTATTACTATTACTTTTTATAGTAAGCCTATAGTAGAGAGGGTTATTATAGGTAATTATGTAAAGGGTAGCCTAGTTATAAAGTTATTTAAAGACTTTAGGGCTATTAACTACTTCTTTACTATAGAAGGTTATAGATATAAAAAAGGTATTATTACTATAGGGGTTAGTATTTTTATTACTACTTTTATATTCCTCTTTAGTCTTATTATAGGTAGTAGCTTTTAGTCTTTTATATTCTATAAAGAACTAGGTAAATCTTAGTAAAGTCTATATAAAATATTAGCTTTTATATCTCTAGAAGGATATATTACGTTCTTCTATTAAATACTTAGTTAACTAATAGCTAGTCTTACTATAGATAAAACACTTTTTTATAGTAAAATTCCCTTTTTTATAGGGTTTTTTATATAGGCTATACGTATAGTTACGTTACTATTACTATAACTAATAGCTATTATAACTATTATACTTATAGTTAACCTAGAAGTAGCTGTCTTCCTCTTAAGTCTAGCTAGTGTAATACTACGCTTTAGCTTTATAAATTATAACTACGTTACTTATACTATTATAAAGTTATATATAAAGCGCATTATATTTTACTAGTAGATTAAGGAGTACTATAGTACACTTAGGAATACCTTAGTAATAAGTAATTAATATATTATAATACTCCTTATTACTTAGAAGTCTATATCGTTTTACTAATTTTATAAGTAAGTTTACCTTATTAATAAGAAGGTTAAGGACTTTAAGCTTATTCTTACTAGGGTTCTTATAGGTAACTAGCTTAAAGTTAATATAGTAAAGCTTAGTTATATAGACTTAGTAGACTTTATCTTTTTTAAACTAGGCCTTAATCTTTACTATTAATACGTTAAAATTACTAGTATACTTATAGAGAGTAGTAAAGTAATACTTTTATAGTTCATTAGTAAGTATAACTATAATTATAGTACTATATTAGTTATAATTTATCCCTACTTATATATAAAAATTAATAAAGATAGAGAGTTTTAAGTTAATAGTCTTATAAGGACTAGCACTATACTTTAATATAGTATTATTAAAGTATAACTTAGTAAGGTTAGTTATCTAATAGGCTATAATTTTACTATCTTTAGTTATTATAAGGAGATTTATAGTAATAGCGCTTATATAGTAACTAGGTTAGTAACTTTCCTTAGGTAGTAGTAGCGTAAATTCTGCGTTAAGGTATAAAGATTCCTTAATAAATAGGGAATTTATACGTTCCCTATGTAGTTCTTATAGTAGGCTTATAGTTTTCCCTTAGTTATTTTATAGTATTTTATTTTAATAGTTTAATAGGTATAAAAAATTAAAGTTATTAGTAATCTTATTATAGAAATCGTTATCTTTAAGTCTCTTTTAGAAGCTCTTAGACTTTTTTATAACTAAGTTAATTATCTCCTTATTTTATATAGGGAAATCCTTATAGTTAATAAGTTTATAGACCTTATCTATAATATTAGAATTACTACTTCTTAGGATCTTATTAAATTTAGCAAAATAGTATAGTAGTATATAGCGAAGTACTAGGGAATCTATAGGTAATATACCTTACTTTATAGGGGAATTAGGCTAATAAGAGGCTATAGATTTACTGCTATTTACCTCTTAAGGGATAACTTTATAGGTGAATTTTAGCTATAAGGAAGAGGAATATAAAAGAAGATATAAGATAATATACTGCGATTTTACCCTAATAACCTACTAAATTTAATAATTAATAGTCTAATACGTACTTCTATAATAGCTAAAGTACCCCTCTATTATAATAAATACTACTAAGAAAGTAATAATTTTATACTTAAAGAGTAATTAGCTACTATAGATTAACTAAATCTATAGCTACGCTAAAGATAGTAAGATATAGGCGTTTATTAACCTAGAGGCGAAGTCTTTATACCTATTAATTACTACTAAATTAGCGCTACTACGCGAAGTTAAGATATCTAACTTTAATAAAGAATACTAACCTATTATAAGTAATAGGCTAAGCAGCTAAGCTATATAATCTAGTATAACTACCTTAGGGACTATAAATATCTTAGTAAGGGTAAAAGCTAAATAACTAATAGACCTTAGCTATAAAGACTATAAAGTATTTAAACTTAAGTAGGTGTAATACGCTAAGTAAGTAAAGAAACGTAAGAAATAGAAGAAGTAATTTACTAATATAAAGGAGGTAATTTACTAATTAGTTATAGACTTTCTTCTTACTTAGTGCTACTACTTTAGTAAAAACCTTATATAATAAATAATTAACCTTATAAATACTATAGGTGTTAACTAACGTAAGAAAGGCGTAATAGCTAGTAGTAAATATAAGAAGGTTTATAAAAAGGCTATATAGAAACACCTTATAATAAAAAAAGAAACTAAAGTATAATTAACTAAGTAGGATAACGTATATAAAGCTCTTAAGTGTGTAAATATAGTAACTTTACTACGCCTAAAGCTTTAGTTTATAAAGCTTTAGTAAATCCTTTAGTAAAGCCTATTATTATTATAGATAAACGCGTTTACTATAGTAAAAGCTACTAATATAAATATTAATTAGCTAATATAAAGTAAAGTACTAAAAGTAGCCTATAAGACCTTTAAAACTATAATTAATAATACGCCTTATAGCTAAGCTAGCTATAAAGCTTTTAGCCTAACTACTATAACTAAAGGTTTACATAGTAACTATAAAGATTTACTATATAAAAAGTAATATTACTAAAAGAATAGCTATAGTAATAAATTACACTATAGTAATAAGTATAAAGCCTATAAGGGATTTTACTACTTAAGTAAATACTAATATATCTTTAAGAAATAGCACCTTCCTTACTAAAATAAAGAAAAGCTATAACTTTAGTAGTAAAGATAGTAAGTTAAAAAGTAACTTAATAATTTACTATATCTTATAGAAAGGGTGTAAAAGATTTACTAATAAGGGAAGTAACTATATAGTTACTACTAAGTAATAGTACCTATAGCCTTTTACTTCTTACTACTAACGTATATACTAAAGGAGTTAGTACTACTTAATTTAGAGGTAACTAATTATATATTTAATAACCTTATATAGTTTAAAGACTTATATAGCGTAGCTATAGAAGACTACCTTTAGGTAGGTATAAAGCCTATAGTAATTAAAGGATATAGGATAGCTAAAGTATATATAAAAGGTAATAATAGATTAGTAAAGATATACCTTTATAAAGTAATCCTTTACTATAACTTTACTATAAACCTTATCTTATTTAACTAACTAAAGAAGATAGGTATTTAGTAAGATACTAGCTTAGGAAATAACTACCTCTATTAATCTAACTGCTTATTAATTAGGTATATTACTAAAAAGAATAATTAACACATACTTAAATACTACTTTATTATAGAATTTAATGATATAGCTGTATTTATTTTATAGAGGAGTACTAATAATACGCCTCTACTACTATAGAAAAGGTACTACTATACTATAGTAACGTAAAAAAAACCTATACGTAGAGATATAAAGCTATAGCACTACTAGCTTAGGTATCTAAGCGTAGCAGCCTTCTACTAATTAACTAACGCTACCTAAGGAGTATAAATAACTAGCAGCTATAGTATAATAATCTATAACTACGTAGCCTATAGACTTAGTAAAATAAAGCGCTAAGTGTAGTAGTAGCCTTATAAAAGCGTAAATATTATAAAACCTAATAACTAAATAGTAATTAATTTCTATATATTTACTAAGGGGTATAGTAAATATACCTTATAGATACTTATTAGTAACTATACGTTAGGAATATTATAGGATTTCTACTTATAAGACTATAAAAGTAATATAATTAACTAGACGCTATATAAGTTCCTTATATATCTTAAGAAGAAGTATAGTATATAGGTAAAAGTTATTAAGACTAATAGGGAAATACTTTACTATAAGTAAGTAATAAAGATAATTACTACCTATAAAGTAACTATAAAGTACTTAGTGCTAAATACCTAAGTGTAAAATAGAGTAGCTAAGCGTATTACTATAATTATCTACCTTAAGGTAAGATATATAAGAACTAATATAAAATTACCTAAAGCCCTATAGCTAGAGATATATGTAGTAGTAATATACCTATATAACTATACGCTATTAGTAGTTAGGGGGTAGAAATCCCTATATTAAGTGTAGTATTTATATTTTAACCTATTTACTAATATTATAAATCTATATATAAAGCCTAACCTTTCCTATATATAAGCGTATAGCTACTAAGCTTTTACTTTAATAGCTAACGCGTAACTTAGGTGTAATAAGTAGAAGAAGTTATCCCTATAAGTATAGATTAGTTACTTAATTAGTTACACTTTAAGTAATTTATACTACGTATAGTATCCCGTTAAGAATAAGGTATTTACTATATATAACGTAATATTTAATAAAAAAGAGAAATTTAATAGGTTAATTACCTACTTACTTAATAAACTATAAGACTAAGATCTTACTACTATTTAGGTGTAAATTAAATAACTTATTATATAAAGTATGTTAGCCCTATAGGCTAAGGAAATTAATAAAGAAGAAGGTAATATTATTAAAGGATAGCACGCTAAGGCTACGCTAAGTAACTATAAAGCTCCTAAGAAGGAGTATAGATATTTATAAGCGACTTTTACTCCTTAGCTAACGCCTCCTTTATTACTACTAGCTGCGTTTTTTAGCGCTTTAGTAAAGCTTAACGTAAGGGGTAAAGGTAATAATAATACTATAAAACACTCTACCTTATAAGTAAATACTATAAAAGATTATAATAATAATATAAAGAACTCTACCTTATAAGTAAATATACTATTAATATTAAAGAATATACTGCCTTTTTCTATCTTACCTACTATAGATATATTAGTAAAGAATATACCGCCTTTTTCTACCTTACTTACTATATATATATTAGTAAAAAACATACTACCTTTTTCTACCTAGCCTACGTTTAATATATTAGCAAATATACTGCTTTTTTCTACCTTATATATATAAAATACTCTTAGACGTAAGAAAAGCGTAGACTTTACTATAAGCCTTAGTAAATTAAAAGTAAATATCTTATAAACTTTATTTAAAGCAGCTTTTCTTACTAAGGTAACCTATAAGTAAATAATAGGTAATTTAACTACTATAGGGACTAATTACCCTTATGTATAGATAAAGAACCTAATTAGCACTTATTAGTAAACACTTTACGCCTTTCTATTATATAGTAAGTTAAAAAACTACCTATATAAAAGTAAATTTAAGGAAGTAGAAAAAAGCTACTTATATAGCTATAAAGAATTATAATTATAGCGTAAAGTAGTATAAAGAGAAGCCGTAAAGCACTAAGTACTTGGTTACTAAGAAAGCGCTAGGCCTACTAGCTAAGAAGGCTAAAGAAAAAGTGTAAAAACTATACCTACCTCTAATAAACTCTAATTATAGTAAAGCGTATACTAATTAATAGGTCTTTTAATTCTTAGACCTAATCTAAAGAGAAAATCTAAAAAGATAAAGTATTAATAGAGAAATTATAAAAATACTAATATATATAAAAGTAATAAGCTTATAGTAATAACTATATATTAACTATCTATATGTCTACTATCTCTATAATAACTATAGGGCCTTTCTACTTATAGACTCTGTTTTTACCCTACTATTTTAAGCCTTAACGTAAGACCACTTTACCCTATTATAATTATTCCCTTTAAATTAGTTATAAGTCCTTATAGGACTAATTTAAGCTTCCTTACGTTAAAGGTATATTAATTAATAATAAAAGAAAAGAAAAAAAGAAATATTATAAAGTGTTTAGCGCTTATAATAATAGCTAAGTTACTATTATAAAGTAAGACCTTATAGATATATAACCTTATTCTATAATCTATAGTAATTACTACTACGTAACTCTTTACGTTAAGCTTTATACACCTTATCCTATTTAAAAGCTTAATAAAGTTAAAACTAGCCTTCTTAAAAGGGTAGATAGGTAAAGTTATAATAGGTAATATTACTAGGAGTACTTTATTTAATCTACTTCTATTAGTTAATACGTTAATTAATATAATCTTTATAGAAGTAACTCTAGATATTTAGAACGTTTAGCTAAAGTAGGTATAAAGGATATAGGGGTATTCTTAGATCTATTAGGCTACCCTAATTGTTATTATTATTATTCTTATTATTATTCTAGACGCCTAGCTTACTAACCTACCTAATAAGGGTATTTAGGTTAAATTCGTTAGGAAGATTAGATAGTAGATCTAAAAGAGGGGAATTATTAAAGCTTATAGCAGATTAGGTCTATAAATTACCTAGTGTATTTAGAGCTATAGGTAGGGTCTTCTTTTTTAGTTACGTATTAATAGGTAGAAGCGTAGGTATAGCTAAAGGTTAACGTAACTAAGGAAGAGGCGCTAGGAAAATAGGGTTCTTACTAAAGTTATTATATAACTAGGTGACTTTATATAGAGGTAGGTTATTATAAAGGCTTTATATATTATAAAACTCTATTATAATTATAGATACTATTTATAACGCTAAAAGGACTTTACCCTTAATCTTATAGTTCTTATCCTACTAATAAAGCTAGGTAAACTTAGTTAATAACACTTTAAGCTAGAAAAAGGTTTATACCTATTTTATAGTATAAAGACTATAAGTAAAGCTATTATCTTATTATTTAGTATTTACTATATAGGCGTTTAATATAGTAACTATAATAGTATCTATTAGAGCTTCTAAGTAGTAGTACTAGTTCTATAATACTTTAACTATATCTATAAATAATTTATTATACTTAGACGTCTAAGTAGAGTTAGTAAAATATATATATCTAATAACTTAGTTAACTAGTAACACAGCCTAATAATTATTACTATAGTTAAGTAAGAAGATAAGGTAGTTAGAATTAGTAATAATATTAATTTAATTATAAATAACGTCTATAGTATTAATAGTAATAAGAAAACTAAGTATCTAACTAAAACTAAAAGGAGAAGCCTAAATAGATACTAAAGACTTATAAACGCTAAGCTTAATAAAGGCGTATACTTTATTACTATTAAGGTTCTCTTTACGTATTAAAGTGCCTATAGTATTATATAGTCTAGTAGCATACTTAAGCTTAATAAGGTTAAGCTCTCCTATAGTTAGGTTGTTAAAGCGCCTATTAGTACTATATTAAGTAATAAGATACTTATGTAATAAACCTATATATAATTTACTTAGAGAGGTATACTACTTAGCTGCTAGGACTAAGTAGGGGTTACTAGGTAATAGATTTCCTTACGGCTATAATACGTTATAACTATTAAAAGTGTCTATTAGTTAGAATTAGTAAACCTAATAATTAAATAGCGTAAGGTAGAGAGACTTAGTTACCTCTTCCCTAAAGGTAATATCTTTATTCTTTTTAGCCTTCTTACCCTTAGGTTTCTTATATAAGTTAAAATAATAAGTACCTTAGTAAAGCTTTTTTTTTATAGTATAAATAATAGGGTCTTATATAGCTAGGTTTTAAATTATTCTACTATAGTAGTTCTTCTCTACTCTATTTAGTAGCTAAATTACTAAATAACTAAGAGGTATTAGTATAAGAGGTAGAGAGGGTAATTTAGGTAGTAATACCTATAGTAGTAAAGAAGGAGTTATATCTTAAGTAGACTAAGGAACTTAAGCAGTTAGTTCTATAATACTATTATTATTCTTAGATCTATCTTATAGAGAAAAAGCGTCTTAGTCTATTAGGGAACTAGTGTTATTACCTAGGCTAAAAAGTCTAGAAGGTATCTAGGTTATAATTTTAGATACCTTTAGGAAATCTAACGCCTTTATAGCCTCTTACTATTCTTTCTTTTAGTTAGGTCTGTTATTCTTAAATAGCGTAATTAAGATCTATCCTTCCTTAGGAATATTATTATTTATAAAGTTAGTACTTATATAGTTAAGCTAATTCTTTTTAGCCTTAGTAATAGAGGTAGTAATTAGGTATAATAGGCCTATATAGAGGAAGCCTTACACCTAATTAAGAAACTTAAGCCCTAATGCCTAAAGAGAAATATTAGTATTACCTAAGTTAACTAGAGTTACTTATTAGCCTATAACTTTATACGTTATTACTAAGATATCTTTATACGCCTTTTTAGCACCTTATAGAAAAACCTTTATTTAGTTTTTAGCTTCTTCCTTCTTCTATTAATTATTATAAAAGTATAACTAGCTACTTCTCTAGTTAACTATTAAACCTAAGTAAATATATTTATTTTAAATAGTTATACTTATATAGAAAATTAAAAGGTTAAAATTATCTATTAGTAGAGGCTTGTAACGGGCTGGGCCCATGTGAGGCCTTGCTGGATATCGCGGCCATAAGCCACCCCTGATCAGGCCCACCACGGAACCCACGATGCCGACGATCCGATGGCCAGTGCGGCATGGCCCTGATCAGACCAGCGGTGAGGCAGAGATGTACTGTTTTTCTCGTCTGATCCTGGATCCTGGGCAATACACCTCGCCTTGGACCGTTACACTTATTATCATCTTTTGTCGTTGCTGTTGAGAGTCATTTGGGTGTTTTGCGGAAGGAGCGGTACC
>JASUDE010000042.1:119378-178006 GCA_034509685.1 Colletotrichum cereale | reverse complement strand
TTATGTGAGTGTGGGATGTTGATAGCTGATAACGAGCTCGGGTGGAAGCCGTAGCGATGCCGGAGCAGCATCGGATATTCGGCTTGGGAGCGAGCGAACACTCGGCGACCGCCGGGGGGTGCATCATGCTTAGTCAGGTTCTGTGTTCCCTGTGATCGGCACAACGGAGGTTTGCCGATGCGGGTTAGCCTGTTGGGCGCTTTGGGGCTCGTGGATGCGTCAATCGGCGACCAGCTACGGAGTACTGGCAAACACACCAAGCTCCTGCATCAAGGCGGGGGAGGAGCTTCAGATTGGAGACTTCATGCAGGCTTCAATCCAATCTGATGCACGTGATATAGTATCTGAAGTTCTTGGATCAATGGTCTTCGCCAGTGCGATCGAGGAAAAGATGGAAATGGCCAGACACCGGCCGCTTTGGAGTGGTTTGACAGTGAGGCGGTGGTCAGTGGCAACCGTCCACTAAGGTGCTGTGCCAGACATTCCAGTACCTAAGGCTAGTCTTTAGTGGACTGGAAGGACAGGGAAGCCCGGGGTTGCGCAGTGTGGAAGAATTGCTCAGTGTGGGGGATGGGAAAGTGTCACCCTCCCCCGCTTCCTTCCTTCCTTCCTTCCTTATTCCTCAATGGCAGCACGGCGCACCTTCCGCCGGATCCGATCCCCCATTATCCAGTCAGAACACTTTTTCTCTGTGCCTCCGGCGGGGTAATTATCTTTTTTTTTGTGGTGGCGCAACCTGCATTCAACCTTTTTATAGCCTATTGAAAGTATCTGGTTATTAGTATCTTCACCCGGGCAGTAAGATGCTTCTTTGAACAACACAAACACACACAACACGTGAAAAACAAAAAGAACGACAGCTCCTAATACTCGCACCCTCCGCTCTGGCCTTTCTTCCCAGCTCCGCGGCTCTCAAACCTGACACACACAAACCTACTCTTCTGCGCCTGTGCTGCTTTGTCTTGGTACCTGGCCTTGTCCGAAGATTCCTCTCTTAGCCTGTCTTGGACCTAACTAGAGTGGGGTTCCGTTCTGCTCCTGCCCAGTCCCACCCTTCCTCTAATTAGGTCACTGCCAATTGCCAACGTATCCACTCACCCGCCCCTCAACCAACACTACATTATTGAAGGTCTAATTACCCAACTCCTCCATCCTTCGCACGCGATCACCCTCAAGGAGAATCTGCACACGCGCTGCAAACGACGCCATGGAGAGCCTCCAGCTGGCGCAGATGCTCGCCGACCTGAGCAGCCTCAACGCGACGGTTCGTCTCCCTTTCCACCTCCCACGTTGCCCTTTGCCCCGGTCCCCGCCTCGCCCACCCCCCCCCCCCCCCCCCCCCCCCCCCCGCGCTTTACGCTCTGGGAATCGAGCAGGGGAGGTGCCGCCGTAAACTTTTCGAGCATCTCAGAAAAATGCCGTCTACTGGAAGCTGACCATCTCTGTTCTCCAACCTCAGGAACCCAACGCCGCAGCAGCCCTCGTAACAGCAAACAAGGCCATCGAGACGGTTGAGAGGGCCGGCAACAACCCCGCCGGCGCCGGACTGGCCAAGCGGCCAACCGATGAACTCCGCCGCGCACACAGCTCGCAGACCTCGCGGCCGGGCCCAGGCACCGCCTCTCCAGCCCGCGTCGACAAGTTCGGCCGTCGCATCATGATGAGCCCGCCCGTCTTGTCACGCTCCAACTCGGCCCAGGGCTCATCCATCCCGGGCACCCCCAAGAGAGAATCAGAGGTACGAGGCGCTGTCCAGCCGTTGCTACATCTGCCACAGCATCTGAGAACAGGACAGATTGCTTACATGACGACTGTGGAACAGGGCGAAGACGATTTGGACCGGGCCTCAACGCTGATGGCGCTGTACGAGATCCGCGCGAAGTTGAAGCAACAGGACAACAGCAGCCTCATGAAGGCACGCGAGAAGATCGCCGACCTTGCAGCGCGGCAGCATCAGCAACAGACGGCTCCTGCCAAGAAAGAGCCCGAGAGGCTGACCTCCCGGTTCACGTTTCCCAAGTAAAGGCCTCGGCGAGCAAGCACACGACTGCTTCTTTTTACATCAGCGGCGGTACGGCGTTCTAGGGATGACATGACCTGTTTTGCTTTCAACGAGGCCCGGCATAGTGGACAATAAAAGTTGCGACGAATCGGTTTTACGGGCTACGATGGGGCACTCAGATGGGCGCTGGGTTTATGTTTTGCATTTTGCGGTTTTACGTCTTGTTTTTGGTCAGTTGGAGGTACACGGAGATACGGCAAACCCGAGACCGGTGGATACTTGTTTCTCCTCCTTGATTTGGCTGTTGGGGGGACTGAGCAGAGTCTCGGGGCAATGGGGAGAAAAGCGCAAGGGTCTCATCTAGGCTTGGTCACTCGACGGTGGATTGGGATTCACAGCGATCATGGTCTCGTTGCTGATCAGTGCAGGCTTTGTGTATTCATAGAGATTATAACCTTCTAATTTCCAAAAGGTACATCATTTTTTTTTTCACGGGGTTGCGGCACAGCGTAGACCGATGTGAAGTACGTACAAGAGAAATATGTCATGTGGTGTCACTTTATTGCGCCGGTGGCTTCAAGACTGTCGGTCATGAGAGGTGGTGAAGACCGGGAGCATTAAGACTGCCAAGTCCGGCGGCGCGCAGGGGGAAGTCCCAAACGACAAGGCAGAGAGTTTGGAGACCAACCCAACCGCGAGGCGCCTGATGGAAAGAAATGAGCAGAGTTGGCGCCAGAAGGTTAGAAACAGGCTTGGCGGCAAAGTCGAGCAGTTGAAAGGGCCCGTTCGGATTGCCTCGTTGGCTGACCATTGGGAGGAGGAGGAGGAGGAGGGATGTACTGTGTATACCTAGCCAATTCATCCAGTCGAGTCAGGCTGTGTCCCCCATCGCATGGTCTATATTAGGCTGAGCTTCGCACCAGCGGGGCCAGTGAGAGCGCCGTATATCAATCCAGCCGGGCGAGTCTGCTCATGAATTAGAGTTACCGTCGGGATGACCCTGCTGCATGGAGATTCGAGAGGTTTCCCTGGTTGCAGCGGCGGGGGTGGACCAGCGCGTCCCCGGTGGGGTCGACCATGCGCAGAGTGGAGGGGGGTGACGGCGCATCAGCGTCTTTATCCCAAGCTCCCAACTGTGGTATCAGTATGTAGTGTATTCCCACTTGGGCCACTTCCCAAGCGGCCGGGACACGCCTGGAGGCCGCGAGCCACTGGTCTGGAAGGTTGGGATCGCGGTATTCCGGGAAACCAACAGTAGACGAAGCACACGGTTTTCTGATGTGGTGAGGTCGGTCTGAGTGAGCGGTGGAACATGGCCCGAGACGAAGCTGTAGAGTGCCAAGATGGTTGGTGCCTCGAGGTACGTTGCAACACGCTCAGCCGAACCTGCGCCGGAATGTCGCCGCCAGTCACCGATATCGTCCCGTCATAGACTGGCCGGAGGCGGCGAAACAACAACTCGCCGGGGGGAAGGGAGGGTGATGCCCCATTGCGTATGGGTACCAACATGTGTATAGGTAAGCGTAGCTGCGGGCACAGCAAACAACAAATAAAGAGACAATTCGAAGGATGCTTGGATAGGTAAGCTCGCGAGTCGGCATCGCCAAGTTTGCTTGGCGTGTTAGTGATGCCCGTACTCGTGAAGACAAACAAACGGCGTCCAAACAAAAGGGCCAACCAGCCGAATAGTTATAATTTTTTATTTTTATAACTGTCGACGACTATTGTTCAAGGTATCCGTAGTCACGCCGCACAAGACCGCGCCACTGGTCGACGAGGAACCCTGGGAGGAGGGATGCCTTGGATGGGCAAGGTGGTCGGCAACCGGAATGGGGACTGCCAAGTATCCCGCCCGCGCCGGTGATGTCAGGCGCCCGGAGGTGGGCCGAGTGCTTGGGAGATGACTGCTCGCCCCTCCATCAGCCTGCGTTTGGCCCCCGAGGTCGGTTGCGTTGTGATTCGCTCGTGACTGATTATGACGGGGGGGAGGCCGCCGTCGTTGGGCGCAGGCGTGAACACAGCCACTCCTTTGATGTGTTGCCGGACTCCCGTGGCAACCAGTGTGCCGCTGGGATGGTTTGACCGGGTGGAATGGACCCTGATGTAGGTACTGGACGTAGTGCTCGAGACGGTCCAAACGGATATGCCTACTCAACAGTGTAGAGTTGGCCATTGACTGCAGCATCGGGGCTGGTGCAATTTGGCTTGCTGACAATGATAAAGATCCAAAGTTGGGGGGGATAGCTACCTAGCCGTAGTGTGGGCGGGCGCCCGCCGCGCCCCCGAAACGAATATTCTAGCTGCCGAGCCTGGGAAAGGTGGGAAGGCCACGCAATGGCGAGGGGCCAAGTGACTCTGCCCAGCCTCCAAGACGTAGCTTTGGGGCTTCTGTCTTGCAACGATTTGCTTGGCTTACTTGGTGAAACCCAGGCCGAAATATAACTTGATCCCTCTTTTTCCGTCCCTTCCCCCCGTCCGATTTTCCTCTCGAACTACAGTCCTGCAATCATCAACCTTGTACATAATCGAGATCCAGAGGCTTCTTCTCACGACAGCAGTAAACGCATCTCTTATTGGATTGAATCCTGGCACCTGTAGCCGATAACCACCTTTGCATTGCATCCTAAATAAGCTGCACTCGCGCACCACCTCCACCCCGACCAAGTCAGTATCTTATTTCTGTGCACACAAGAGGGAGAGAGTCTTCTTGTTCCACATCAGCCTTGTTCGGGACGTCACCCACACGGGGTTCTGAAAAAAGCCATCACGTCATCAACCATCAACAATCACCTGCCCTTTTAACGCCGCGCCAAAGAAAGCATAGCTACTACGCCACGGAACGAAGCGAGCTGCTGGAACCTTTTTTACCCAAAGCATACTCAAAACGTAAGCAGTTGAAGCTTTCTCCCCGCGACTGCTTCTTCTTTGCCCCTCTTCTGCATACTCTTTCCCTTCACCGCAACACACACCCCGTCCATCGAACCCGATTGCTATTTCGATTGGCGAAGAACCTGTGCCTACAATCGACGTTTGTACCTCTGGCAGCGCGCCTTGCAACGTTCGATTTACCACCAAACATACACAAACACACCCACACATACACATACATTTCGGCCACCGTCAAACATGGCGGCATTTGAATTCCCCCAAGCTCTCGAGAAGAGGTAAGCACCCACTTAAACCGACTCGTGCATTGCTTGTAGGTTGATCCTACCGATCGACCTGCATGCACCTACCTATGCACCTTCCACAACGCAACTCTGTATGCTGACAACAACCCGGCAGACAATACCCTTGCCGTTCCGGCCAAGTCTATAGGAATGGCCTCTGCTACGAACGCGGCGCATGGTACTGGTGGGGACGCTGGGTTCTTGCCGCCGTCGTCGCCGGCCTTGCACTTCTCATCTTGGTCTTGTTAGTCTAACCCCCGAGTGCTTCTCTATTACGACACGCCTCCCCGTCGTCAACGGATCATCAATACTGACAGTCTCGGAATAGGTGCATGAACGCTCGTCGTCGCAGGAGACGTGGCGCCCAGCCCTTCTACGGCACCGGCTGGATGGGTGGCAACAACAAGCAGAACCAGCACACCTACGCCTACAACCAGCCGTACAACGGCCAGCAGCAAGGCTACGCAGGCTACCCTCAGCAGGGCGCGGACGGATCCTATCCCGCCCCGCCGCCGGCCTACGGACAGGCCCAACAGAACCCCCAGTACACCGGCACGACTTTCAACCCCAACGACGGTTACTACGGCGGCCACAACGAGGGCATCCAACTGCAGCAGCCACAAAGCTCGTACCAGCGCGACGCCTACTCGCCACCCGCTGGCCCGCCACCCGGAAAGTAGAGACGGCCTGGTCCCTTCTCTTGCACCTGGACGACGATGAGAGGATGCGCTGGCCGACGAGAGTGCGATTGCTTAGAGACACAGCGGCTTACAACACGAACATGATACCTTGATTGCGAAAACTAGGGACGGCGTTGGCGGTTTCCTTTGGACGGAGTTTGGGTCGCACACACACACACACACACACACACACACACGCACACACACACACGCACACACACACGCACACACACAAACATGACACAACAAACGATGAGACCCGCGTGGGGGGAGGACGATAGGACGGAAACCAGCCGATGTGTATGATGAGATTCCGGGTTTGGCTCTACGCCAGGGCCGCATGTGAGGCCACCTGAGGCTCTCTGAACATGACTTGATAGTACAATACCTATACCAGTATCGACACCCAGTTCCACAAGCGTTTCTGTAGAAACCCTAAAATGCTACTGCTGATGCGCTATGTCGGCATCAGGTCAGGCCACCACCCTATGCAATCACGGAAACATGAACTTGTGAAGGGTGTGGCCAGCCTAGCAGCAAAGGGCGATGCCGACCTGCGCTGCATGTCATGATAGTCGTGAACCCGCTCGCAGACTGGAAATGAAGCCAGCTACGTGGACGCCCTCAAGGCCATCTCACCATTGGGGCGCTCAGATCCGTAAGGTTGCATAAATACTTCGTGCAGTAAATAGACTCTCCCACCCGAGACAGGACGGCTCTCGCTGGGCCGCTGCACCTGGAAATTCAATTCCTTCACGGGCATCGTTTCTGGGACGTATGGGAGTCCGTGCCTGGAGCTTCTTTCTTTCGACGGCGAGGTCTCAGGGGGAGGGGGCGGATTACCCAAAGCCTGGCTAGGAGGCAGGACATTGGAGAGGGTCGGACGGCGCCCCGAGACATCCTGTGGATGAGCTTCTGTAGGTACGGAGGTCGGTCAGTTCAGCCCTACGGGTGCGTTGCCCTGGCTACCTATTGGCGAGTTTGGCTGTCGATCGTCGGACTTTGAGCAAGAGCGTGATGCTGCATGCCCATGGTAAGACCGTGGCTAGAAATAACCGTAGCCTTTTCTTTTTCCCACGTATTCCCGACGCGGCCCCCACGACCTCTTGTGCCTTTGGAAGGCGGGCGTGCCTGAGGCCCAAGATGACACTATGTTTCACCTGGTCGGTTCTGCATGCCGCGGGCTTGCATTACAGTGGTGCTCGGTAAAAGGGGAATGTGGGAGTATGACGACGAGCCATGCTCAGAGAGCTAGCTTGGCTAGCAATTGTACCATGATGAACCGTCGACGAAGCCAATCATCTCCGAGCCCTGACGGGCGGGGGGCCGAGGGGGGGAGGGCAGGGGGTTCCGGCGGACAATGGTTTTGGAAGCCTTGCCATACATGCGGATAGTGGGCTTTCAAGCACATTTCAACGACTTCAAACACAATGCGTCCGTAGGCGACCGACAGCAAGAGATTGCAAGGCAGGGCCGACAAGCGGTAGCAGTAGGTAGCACAAGTCCGTACCGTAGTAGTAGTAGCAACAATAGAGATGCGTGGCCATGGCGTTCTCTGGTGCCATCGCACAGGTGCACAATGATATAGGAATCTGAAGAGAAGGGGTGCAGTAGAAGGGGGCCAGGCCATGCTAGTACACAATAAAGCCTCTGTTAAGCTACCCAGGTACGGATACCGTAATAGAAACAGCACGAGTAGCGGCGGCGGCGGCGGCGCAAGACAGAGAGGAACCGCTTCCCTCACCAGGGTTCGTCTGAGCAGGGGTCCGCTCCGCTAGAGGCGGCGGCGGCATGGCGCTCGATCGCAATTCAAATTACCCGCTGGAAATCTCCCTTGGGCGGGATGTGCTCAGACCACGCTCGCGCTCGCTCTCTCTCTCTCTCTCTTTCGCTCTCTCTCTCTCTCTCTCACACTCACATTCTCTCTCTATTCTTCTCGTTCTTCGCGAGGGTGGGTGCCTTGCATTATGGCTGCATGAACTGCATTATAGGGAGGGAGGGAGGGAGGGAGGGAGGTCTATCCGTAATGTTTCTCCATTGTGATTTGACCGCGCCGGCCCATTTGGTGGTGTGTTCTGTGCTCTCCCCCGTACCATTCCCCATTGTCGACTCTGATCGTCCCTTGTGGGTTCCTGCGAGGAAGCCATCTTTGTAGGTAGGTATGCCCGTCACGCCAATCCCTTCCTCATCCTAACTTTCCTCTCGACACCTCACAATCTTTTCCCCGTCCACTTTTTGATTCTTCTGACCTTGTGGTCGTGGGAACCCTTTCCGTCCCATCTACGGCCACCTCTTGTCAATCGCTCCTTTTTGTTTAGCCTGCCGCATATTTTCCTCCGACAAACCCGCCAGGCTGCGTGCGCCCTTTGCCGTTTCGCTCCTTTTCCTTCGTCCGCCACCCAAGTCTCATCTCATCCCCTTCGCCATTCCCGAGGCTGTTTGACAACGCTCCCTTGTGTCTCTCATTCATTCGACTCGACTCGCAGCGCGAAAAGTAGCAGAGACGCCAACTTGCAATTGCAATACAGTCATTTCTTCTTCTCTTACCACTACTCCGTCTCGCAGCCACTTCGCGACTTGTCATCTTCGACACCTTTCGCGAAACGGACGCCCCCCTCGCCTCCAGCCTCCATCCAACCCGGGATAACCGTGTCTCTCGATAGCCAACAGAAATTGCCGCCCCCCTCTCTACTGCATACTCAAAGGCGGCATTGAGTACCTGTAGACAATAGGACCAAACCAAGTACTACTCAATCTGCTGGCCACGGACCACCCAACTTTCAGGGAGATCCCGTCGTGCTTCCTGACCTGCACCGCCCAGTTTCAGCGGTATTTCGAGACGAATCCCTCTGGGCTTAGCACCGTCCGTCGCTGTCATCCGTTGGCTTTTCTCTTACCACCACCCACTCACACCCACCCAAGGGGGCGAACACTTTGCCCTCCCGCAGTGACGACGAACCCTTCTTTCAACTCCTTTACAGGCGACACAGGCGCTGCCCAACTCGGATTCTCTCCGCCGTCAGTGAGCCTCTCGACTTTCGTTTCCGACCACCAACTTTCGTTTTCGCCCTTGGCTTTTTGTGACTCTTTTTTACCTTCCTTTCTCTCAGGCGGATTCGGCCGTTACACCTGCCTCACCCGACATCCAGCACCACGAACGGCTCACCTTGCCCCCTTGACTGCACTCGGATTACGCTCCAAGCCGATCAAACAGCAGCAACGAACACAAACACCTGGCCCAGGAGATAATGGAGCTATAGCCTCGTGGCCATTCCGGAACTAGAAACCTCTCAACCAATCGACCTCGATACACCCTATTTTGTGGGTATCCCATCGACAATCACATTCATTGTTGGGAGCAAAGAAAAGAAAAGAAAGACAGGAAAACACCATCGTTCAAGATGCCTTCGGTCGATGTTGCCATGGCGAGGAGTATTCGAGGAGGGGTATGGGGTTCGGTGGTGTCGAGTTTGGCCGCGAACGTCGAGAGCCGTGGGATCACGGATACGGTAAACAACGCTGGAACCCAGATCAACGATGTGAGGACGGCCTTTTCGAGCTGGGACAACTGCATGGCCGCCACATACTGCAAGTAGGTTTTGACTATAGCCTCGTCAGGCTACTTGGACGCTGACTTTCCCAGGTGGCCCGTCATTGGGGTCATGGTTGTTGGCGGTTTGATCATATTCTCGATTGTATGGTGCATCGTTCGGTGCGCTTGCTGCGGGTTGTCGTGCTGCTGCCAGTGCTGCTATTGTCTGAAGTGCTGCGGCAACTGCCTCGGTTGCTGCGACACCCCCAAGGGAACACCTCACAAGCATCTCGACGACTCATACGCACCGACGAATCAAGGTTACAAGTCCCAGGCGCCAATGGCTCCTTTCTACAACGGCGCGCCTACGCATGCGGCACATTCGACAGCACCGGTCGCCACGGCTAGTGGAGCCCCCACACCGCCACAGTATGCCGAGTTCGATGTCAGCAAGTCCGGTTCCAACGCGGCAGACGCAGACTCGCTGCCGGCGATGCCGAGCTGGGAGGGTGCAGGCTCCAAGAAGGTCGCGGTCGAGGAAGAAGTGGAGCTTGAGCAGATGAAGCCTACGGCTTCACCGAGCCCCAAAGGACAGAACATGCCCCTCATGGCACCCAACGCCATGTCGCATCCAAACAGCCCCTTGCCGGGCGACAGGAGCCCCTACGGCCAGAATGCCCAGGCAGGTTCCAGCGGCTACTTTCCCAACGCCAACCTGCCTGCGAGCCCTCATGCGATAGGCGGCCAGGGACCCAACGGCTACAATGGCGCATACGGACAATCGACTTCGTCGTTCGGAGTAGACCAGGGTTACGGCGCTGGAGCTGGAGGTATGGTGGGAGCAGCAGGAGGCATGGCCATGGCTCAGGGTGGCCGGCCCCCGCACCGGGACATCAGCAACGGTGGGTATGGGCAGCCGAGGGGCCAGACTTACCCTCCCCCTCAGCAAGAGTACGACCAGGGCTATGGCGAATACGAGCAGGGAGGGTACGGAATGGGCCGACCTCCGCGCAACGGCCCCAGCCCGGCTCCTATTCCCCGGAGCTTTACGGCACCACTTCGTAACGGGCCCAGCCCCGCACCGCCTGGCTTCCGCCGTTCGCCCGGCCCTCCCAGCGACTACCGCAGGTCACCGGGTCCTCCTGCCGAGTACCGAGGCTCGCCTGCGCCCCAGAACGACTACGGCTATGACCAGAAAGACCAGTACCTTGACGACAACTACGGCCGTCCGCAATACGGAGGTGGTGCGCGTCAGTACTCTTCCGAGTCAACCCGCCCTCTCGCTCCTCAGCGCAGCTTCACCGGCGAACCGGCGTCCCCGAATCTCCAGAACAATGCTGGCTTCGACTTCAGCGGCAACAGCCGTCCGCAACAGTACAATTACAACCGCGGCCCAAGTAGTGGCGCTCCACAGCACGTCGAAGAGGAAGAACAGCGACCCCCGCAAAGCAGCGGCGGCACCTACCCGGGATACAAGGCGTACCAGCCGACCAAGGACGGCTGGAGCGGCGTCTGAGCGAAACGACAGAGCCATTACGACAGAACACCATGAACAATTTGCACGCATGCGAGGAGCATTGACAGCCTTTTGCGCCTATAACCAGGCTTCTATTTAAAGACTAATTCGGTCAGATATCCATCGACGCGGCGTTGCCTTGAATTTCCGATATAGGTGTGCCTCGAATGGATAATCCTTGTCTCTCAACCAGTACAGTTATTGGCCGCTTGCTTGGGGCACGAAAAAAGAATCGTTTGGGGACCGCTTGCTAGGAGTTTCGGGCATACAGAAGGGCCACTTTTCTTCTACTTTTCGCATCATGATGAGGAGCAATTCAGGGCTGTATAATGACCTAGGTCAAATTTTTCGTTGGGACGCCTTGCTTTCTTGCTTTCAATCTCCTTTACGTTGTTGGAGTGGCACCATTGTGGATTTGGTCTTTTTTCCTTCCCTGTTCTTGCTTATCG
The DNA here is from genome assembly GCA_034509685.1 of Colletotrichum cereale. Lineage (NCBI taxonomy): Eukaryota > Fungi > Ascomycota > Sordariomycetes > Glomerellales > Glomerellaceae > Colletotrichum > Colletotrichum cereale. Next base: position 166,657 of record JASUDE010000042.1, on the reverse strand, counting down.
AATGGAGTGGGACAACCATGCGGGTTGTTGTTTTTCTTGGCGCTGAACGAGCCGCAGGCTGGCGTCGTATTATCTGCCATCTGCATCCTGTTTGGGATGATTCTGAGCTAGGGGGCTCCGGGCTGAAAGTCAGCTGGGGAGGTTGGAGACTGACTGACTCGAGGGGTTTGCGAGGACGAACACCGAGTCGTCGGCATGGCTTCCTGTAGCTTCCTGTAGCTGCGCCGGGCTGAGGGGCCTCGAAAGTGGCCCCGCCGGAGGGATAGCGGATGAATACCAGAAGCCATATTTGACCAACGTGCGTATTTGCGGCGCATGACCGCGGTGATGTGCTAATGAGGAGCCTGGCCTATAATTCGGGCAAGCCGGGTGTCGACGTTGGAGCTGCGATCCCGGTCGAGTCTTTTGCGGCGAGAAACTCTGCACTCCAGTCGGCAGAGCTACGGGAATATCCTCCGCCCGTTCTCCACGGCCCCTTTTGCTCTGGCGGAGTGCGCCGGTACCGCGGTTTCTCGGAGCCGACAACACTTGGGATAAAGCAACCTGCCTCTCCCGCGGGCATGGTGGTCCGCCCGGGGACCTGTTTTGTGGTCGGCCAGAAAGATGACCCCTGCTGTAGCGGTTACAGCCCGCTGAGGCTGACTGTGATTTGCAGCAGCGGTCAAATTATTATTCGTCACCCGAAGAAATCTGATAAGAAAGGAAGGACCTTTCTGAATTTGTCTCTAACCGGCTCCCATGAACATTACACTCTCGGCAACGACTTGGCCCAGCTCGTGCCTCGACTCACTTGTAAGCCCTAGACCCTTGGACTAGACAACATCAAGTCATTGTTCATGTCTATACAGTACCCATCCATACCTGCAGTGTCGTACTAGATATCTTGGTTCACCCAACATCACGAGATTTACGCCCAAAGACCGCGAACACTACTGCTCCCTTGGAAGTTCTTGGTTGTCGCGCAGAGGGGGGATGGCAAATCTACACCTCGGCCCCATCTAGAAGAGCACGACATCGCGGTGGGTGTACTGGGCGCGCAGCACCATCTCCCGTATCCTTTTCACCGTGTCGTAGTCCCGAGTGTTGTAGATGCACCGCGCGGGGTTCAGACGCAGCTCGACGCGCCTCGCCCGGTCCGCCTCGCCCATGGGCCCCTCGACGAACCTCCACGTGTCCGTGACGACGACGTACTCGACCGTGTCCGCCTCCCCGTGGTGCGCCCACTCCCTGCCCCCCAGCCGGCTCGTCCCCGTCCACCTCCACTCCTCCAGCCTCGTCCCCTCGGCGCTCAGGTACCCGCCCTCGTCCTCCTCCACCACCTCCTCCTCCTTCCCGTCCTCGTTCCGCACCACGCGCCACTTCCCGCCGACGGCGAGCTTCCACCGCTTGTTCCGCTCCACGATGCGCATCATCTCGTCCCTCTTCCCCGCCAGCGTCTCGTACTCGACCCGCAGCTCCCGCAGGCCCGGCGGCCCCCGAAACCCGCGCAGCCAGTCTTCCCGCATGCGCAGCGGCTCGTCGTTCTCCCAGTGCCACCAGTCAGAGTACCGCACCGTCACCGTCAGCGTCTCCGGCCGGAACCGTGGCTGCGAGAAGAGGAACGCGAGGTTGTGGCCTCCCTCGAGCCAGAACATCTGCGCGAAGAACCGCACCCGCTGCAGGTCGCGCGACTGCTCCGCCGTGAGGCCGAGGAAGAAGAGCTCGCAGCTGTTGTTGCCCGTTCGTCCGTCGGGGCCTCTGTCTGTTTGCTCGAGTCGGCCGACACAGGCCTTTCCGTTAGCCCTTTCCCTTTAACCCTTAACCTTTTTTTCTCTCTTTTGCAGAGACTTGAATACGCACCGAACCAGAACGCGAACTCCTGCTCCCTCAGGAACACCTTTTGGCCCTCGGCGTACGCCAGCTTGCACGTCCGGAGGAGGCTGCTGCTGCTGCGCCTCGGCCCCCGGAACCCCGGCCGGTACCAGTACGAGTCCTCCGCATACGCGGAGGCGTCTTCGTCGTCGTCGTGCTGGATGAGCGCCAGCGAAAAGATCTCGTTGCGGATCTCGCCGGGGAGGACGCTGAACAGGGGGCTTTCGGACTGCTTGTCGAAGCCCGTGATGTCGATGGTCGACGAGTTGGCGGGGGAGGAAGCCATGACGACTACGTGGTTGGTGGTTTTGTTACAATATGGTGAGTTGCAATGTTCTTGAGTTGTCGAGGTGTTCAGGAACCGACGAAGGCTGGTGGACGTTACACTTATACCAGCAGTGTGGCCCAGTCGCGGCGGTGCACAGAGCGGGGTTCGGATGCCTCCTTGCCTGCTGCTGCCTATCGATTTTAGGCCGCGGCACCCAGTGACATGACATTCACCGCATTAGAGCTCGAACTGTACGTTTCGAGTTGGCTGATGTCTCTCAGGCTTGGCTTCAGGGTTTTCAATTGGCCAGTGGACCCATGGCGACGAAAGGTAAACTCGTGGTATTATCATGGAATTCATCAAAAGAGGCCGTAAGAATGCTGTGGCATACAAGTGTGAAAATGTTGCCTCCACGTCCAACCGTCGCTCCCAATACCCCCAGGACCAACTAAAATAGCAAGCAGAGTTCTGTCTCTTCCAACCTAATGAGCTGCCAACGCCTCACCTTGTCTCGTTCCATCGCTGACAACGCTACCGGCATCGCTGTCCTGAACCGCCCTGCCTCCAGATGCTGAACCGGCAACGATATGGGCGTCATCATCGTGTCCCACGCTCTGCTTTCCCCTAGTGTTGGACACAGAGTCAGATGGGTCGACAGCGTAGTCATCCTGTTCGGGCCGCCAATCGCGCAAGTCGTCTTCGGCGTCGTTGAGAATCTGCCGTGCCTGTTGAGCATGGTGATAGGCCGGACGCATGTCGCCTGGGACAACCGGGGAGTCGTCGAGGAGTTGCAGGAGTCTTCGGCCGTGCTTGGCGAGGATGATCTGCTTCTCTGCCCGCTCGATGGTTGCGGCAAACTCGGCCTCGTAAGCTTCCTTGAGCTTCTGGCGAGTCTACACGGCATTATTGTCAGCATATCAATGGCAGAGGGCACTGGAGATGTAGTAGGAACGCACAATGTTCGTTAGCTGGGCCTCGGCGACCAAGTTCTCCGCCTCGGCGCGGACGAGCTCCTGCTCGAGCACAACAAGTCTAGCACTCTGGGGCTCCTTCATCTTCAATTTGGCAATTTCGTCGGCAATCTTATCCTTGCCGTCGCGGCTTGGCTGCACGCTCTTCTCGGTGTTGCGGATGTGCTTGAGAACACCGCGCGCATCATCGAGGGAGTGGGCATACTGATCCTCCTGCTCGCCGAGCTCGCTGAGGATCACGCCAACCTTGTCCGAGACGTCAGAGACGGCGGCATCGTTGGTCTGCTCGCCCCACTCGGACAGCTGAGTGGCAATGGAGACGCGCTCGCGGCCGGCCGCTTCGTGGGCGGTGATGAGGTTGTTCTCGCTCTTTATGATGCGGTAGAGCTTGCGTGAAAGCTCGGGCTGGACATTGCCGCGCAGAGAGTTGAAGGAGAAGCCGGTGCGCTTCGTGGATGTGTTTTGGGAGCCGTTGCGGCGGTGGTTGGATCTGATGGACAGTGAACGGTTCCTGTAACAGTGTTAGTCCGTGGTTCAGGCAGGGTTATTGTGCGGGTGTCTGCCAGACGTAGACGGAGTCGTGATGGAAGACACCAAAGGGGAACCGCAGCCTGTGGTGTTCAGGTCGATGATTGCGCTACCATCGCACTTTTCGCTGCTGCGAGAAAAGAAGCGAAGCATATTGGCGACGATGGTGTTGGCCTGTGATGTATGAAGAGAAGCTCACTTACATGATTACGGTTGACCGGGTGTCAATCTTGGGTCTCTGTGTCCCTATGAAAGCGACTTCTGGCAGCTACTTGCAGAGTATTTGAAGCAAGAGCTTTGATGCGCCGTGAATGTGAATGTGGCGGGAGGGAGGAAAGCTGGACCCTGCAGGGTGTGATGCGCGCGTCTAGGAAGCTGGGCCTCGGATGAGAAGGGTCAAACCGTGTGTGTGATTCGCAGTTGCAGACTTCTAGACGCCAAGATTGTAATGTGCCTGGTTTGATTCACAGCAAATGATAGGGTAAGATGAGCGATGTCGTTCGTCTGGCAGCAGGAGATTGAAGCAGGGTGAGGTGCGACAGCCGCCAGCCGACTTTATGAAGGTGGTTTGGCCTGGGGAGACACAGGAACGGCAGCGGCACAGTCGGAATGGAGGAAAGGACCGAGTGAGACAGTCATGTCATAATTGAGCTGTTGGCAGGCGGCCGTCCACATCACAAGAGGGTAAACTAGACATAAGCTGGAAATGTAGCTCTGGCTCTAGTCTTCTTCGGGCTCGGGGGGGAGCAAACAACCAGGGTAGCCACGACAGCAATTGCTTACCTTGTGTCGCGCTCTTTTTTTGCGCGGGCTATCTGCTGCTTGTACGAGAGCCAGCAAGGCGCGTTTGGTCGGTCGGTTTGTCTAAACTGCAGCTTAGAGGTTGGCGGCGAGGCATGCTGAGAAGACCGGGCTGGCTTGTGTAGCTTGGCGAGCCAACATTGACTTTTTCCCCAATAACCCTTCTCGAGGTGTGGCAGTGATGATGCTCAGGATGACGACGGAGGTTGGAGGGGTCGCGCCATGACGTCACTGCAGAGACGAGCGACCCTGGGCGTCACCTCGGGAAAAGGGTTCCTCCCTACCTCGCTGCCCCTCCCCCCCCAATCTGGACGGGTCTCTTCTTCGTGCCTCGCCCCTCCACATTGCACGGCATCGCAGTGCAGCGCACGTCTATCGGTGCATGCTCAAGAACACTGGCGTCGAATTCGTCAGGCTGTCGAGTCTGAACCATCGATCCAGGCGCATATTTTGGACGGCGCTCGCTCCTTGCGCGTTGGCAACACACAAACTTTGCAGCAAGAAGAGTTTGTATGCGCGTTTGCCGTGCGTCTGAGTGCATACATCATCTGCCGAAGAGAAGAGAAACGTCCAAATGCAGAGCACATGAACCGTTATTCTAGATGAAAAGGCTGAGCTCGAGCCATCATGAAACGTAAACTTGGTATTTCGTTATAATCATGCCAACCCCAAAAGAAAAACACCGTAATCATACAACGCCGAATCCGAACGCCTGGACCCGTACTGCTCTCGTGATGCAATGTCTCGCGAGGCCAGTACCGTTCGTTGTCCTAAATCCTCTAAAAGGTTCGAAGCCGTCCCTGTCGCTATTCGTGTGTCGCTTCATGGTTCGGGCGGTTAAGCTTACCATCTTCATCCCACCTCGCTGTCCTTTTCCTATCATCCATCGCTCTTCCGTCCCCCTCTTTCTGAAACGTCATGCACGCTGTTTTCTCGTCCGATCGCAAGCGGCTTGGGAGTTATTCCCGCTTCCGCTTATTGCTTCCCGTCCGCAATGCTTAGCCTGACCTCCTCTATCGGCATGTGCGGCTGCCCCGTCCGTAGATCACGGGCTCGACGTAGCTGACACGCGGGCCGTTGGAGACGTAGGACCGCCTCACGCTTGTGTAGCTCGCGCGCGGGGAGTGGCCATGGTGGTGGTGATGTCCGTGGTGGTGATGGCCGTGGTGGTGGTGGTGGTGTCTGGCGGGGACCACCTCCTCATGATAGTAGTATTTGCGGCCGCTAGTTCCAAAGCACATCTTGATCGGATCTGGGATGTTCGATCGTTTATCGAGCGGATCGTAGGCTAAGCGTTATGCGTAATTTGACTGGTGTTCTGCACAGGACGAGAACGAATGGAAAGCAGCCTCTCTGGTGTCTGATTTGGTTGGTTGGTAGGTATGAATGGTGCCGGGCTAACCCAGATGTAAAGCCGGTCAGGGAGTCAGAAAAAACAAACGATGGATGTAGGTAGAAGGCTCCGCGAAGATTCTATTGCGCAAGTGTCAAGGCTACGAATGCACAGGACTAGAATCGGGATGGTAGGGGCGACAGGCCGCCTTTTATGATTTCCCTACTGAGTACTCATTTCTGTCACCAGAACCTAGGCGGCTTGGACTTGTCTTCCAAGTATGTTATTTAGTAGGAGAGGGTAGTGTCAGGGGGACTCGAGCTGTCCAAGGGTCATGCAGTCAGTCAGTCATCCATCCCACCTCCGATCCTCCATCCATCCATCCCACATCCCCCTTCAGACGGCATAGACCAAAGCGAGCAAGGCGCGAGGCGGCCCTCACCGAAACCCTGCCCTGCGGCCGCGCGCGCGTGAGTGATGGATGGTTGGTCGTCAGAGTTGTGGGTGGCTCAGCTTCCCGCTTCTACTACGTACAGGTAGGTTTGCCAGGTTCGCGAGCAGAGCTGCCCTGGTTCCAACCCTTGCTCCAATCCGCAGAGCGGGACACTCGCATTGAGTCCTGCCATCCTTGTCCCGGGAGACCGACCAGCGTGTCCAGACCGCTGTATCTGCCATTTCAACGCCGGGATCTCCCCACCTCGAGTTCTGACAGCGCGAGATACCGGGACACGCAGGACTAGCTCCGACAGAGGGAAAGGGTTCAGAAAAGTTGGCATTTGTTCAAGGAGCGTTGCATGGAAACGGGCCCAAAGGCCTTGGAGCTGAGGGAATATACGCCCAGAAGTTGCAGGTCGTGCAGGGCCTCAAACGAAAGAGTTTGCTGAAGACCAGCTTTTTGTTCTTTTTTCGTCTTCTGTTCTGCCCCAGTTTCGGTTTTCGATGGGGGAAACCCGCTAAGCCAGCGTGTCCCCCCGACCGTTACCGTTACAGTCGTTGCCCAACGTTCCTCTTTCATAGGAAAAGCAGGAAACCTCGAGCGAATATGTGCCATGGATGGATTTGGACAAGGCTGGAGCTCCTTTGTTCCGCTTGGTGACCTCCTAGTGCTATAGCTCTTAGAAACGGGACTCGAGACTCGAGATCTGATCTTCCCATCCGGTCCACCCACACCCAAGTCCTCGCCACACTCACACCTTTGGTCAGCCCACGACGTCAGCCTGCATCCTCCCGGCAGCATGCTGGGCTGATGGCAGGGGGCTTCCCAGAATCGCACGTCTTCGCAAATGCTAAAAACAGTGATATCTGCCCTCCAGTGCCATTGGCATCATCCGGTAGAACACGCCAAGTCACCATTGATCAATCAGGAGACGGATATCAGTCTTTCAGTCCAATCGTGATTCTCTAAAGCCACCCGTTCCGCATTCTGCTTTTAGATGCCCGTCTGATGTTACATGTACAATGCTAGGAAAGCCACCATCCCAATGTCTAAGGGTGCCAGCCCCACCCCAATCTAGTTCTTGGCCGAAATCTTGGGGTTCAGTCCTCCAACGAGCCACGCAGCGACGAATAGGACGACCGTGCTGCTGAAGATGACAATAGGCTTTCGTAGGGCGGAGGCAACCGAGTACTCGTACGACACAATCACCTCCCGGTCGCGGAGCTCGTCGACGAGGTTGATCGCCTTGATGGTGACGGATGTGCGGCCAACGGTGTCAAGGAACGTCTTGTGGACGCCAATGGCCGTCTCTGTGATCGAAGACTCGGGAAGACTAGTGTAGAACTTGACGTTCCTGCGCAAGTTTGTTAGCTGTGACTAATGGCTCCGAGGTAGCGATTCCACTTACGTTGCTCCCTCCGGCAGAAGGATTTGCAGGTTGACTTGTCCGTACTCAACACCCTCGGGTTGCTTAGGACCCTCCAAGAAGGGAACATTGACAACGTACTTGCCGGCATCGACGGTGCGAACAAAGTTCTTCGCATCCGAGTTCCAACCGATGGTAAAGGGGTACTTCCAGCCACCGAAGATAGGATAGCGCGGCTTGATCTCCAAAAGAGCCTCGCGCTTGTTGCTGCGGAACTTCGACGTGGAGACGTTGCCAATGACATCGACAAAGTAAGGGTCGGCACTTCCAACCTTCAAGGGAAATTTCATCTCTTTGAGAGCGTACGTGTTGGGATTGTAGTACTGCGCCTGCGCCCACTTGACTCGGTTGAAAAGCTTGGACAGGTTCGCGCCGCGGTGGTAGAGTTCATATCTCTCTTCGAAAGCCACGTTTCCACCCCAGTGGCTGACCTCAATGTCGCGGTCGAGTCTGGCGACATGGGTGACGGGCTTGGTGAACTCGAACCGCACCTGGGCAGCGGCGACTGCGCCAGCGGGCTTCTCATCGAAGGGGCCGTAGACGAGCTTGGCGCCTTGCTTCTGAGGGAACTCCTGGATGTCACCGCTTCCGGGGAGTTTGGTGTAGTCGGGGATGTTGGACGAGTGGGACTTGACCTCGGTTTTCTGCTTCGAGGTGACGTAGGCCGATGGCGCGTACACGGAGAAGTCGTAGGTGAGGTACTGTTGCTCGTCTTGCGCAATCGAGGCGGGAAGGGGGCTGTAAGCCCGGAGGAAGTAGTAAGAGATGCTCAGCGTCTGCTGGCCACCTGCCTTCAAGGGCGTGGGCAGCTGAATCTTGAAGTACTGAGTCTCGCTGTTCACTTATTAGTCTTGTCGTCGTGTGTACTGGAAACATGCATCTTGTGCCACCAACCTCAGAGGATCAATTTCGACTGCGTTGGCAGCAAAAGGTCCAGCTTCGGGGTTCTTCCTGTCCTTGGCCTCGAAGCCTCCAATGCGTGACATCTGGGCGGGGGTGAAAGGTAGATAGTATTCATCCTGGGGCTGCTTGTCAATGTTCTCAATCAAGACATTGATGGACTCCTTGACGTAGTTCTTCTCCAGAGAGACAATGTGGACAAGGTTGGCGTTCTTGAAGACCTGGGGCGGCTTGAAGTTGGTGGGCAGGTTGACTTTCGACACCTTGTCTGCCGCAGCAGCGCTCGAGTCGGAGCTTGCGACGAACGGGGAGAGCAGGCTCAGAAGCCCGGCGGCAATGGCGAAGGCTCTCATGATGTGGGAGAGTCGAGTAAGATGCTCATGGACAGAGCGCTCCCGGCAATGTGAATCAAGGATGAAGAAAAGCGGTTGTTGAGGCGCAATTGAGGCATTCACTCCATTGCCGAGTTGACGATCTGGCTCCTGAGACAGCTACCCCCAGCCAAAAAGCTTACGGAATACGTTGCTTGACGTTGTGCACGGACCATACACAGCTGGGAGCTGTCGGGTCGGGGCAGGATTAATCCGGGTAAGGTCGCAAAGGGCAGAGGCAGGTTTGAGGGTTTGGAGTGTTGTACTTAGGTACCTACCTAGTTACACTGGCCGTAGCTCCAGCCACACACGCGCCTCTTGCACGTTTTACTTTTGGGGTCTGGTGGAGCTTGACAGGCGGGGCGCTGCTCACCAATGATGGGTGGCCTCACCAGTCGGGGATTAGTGGGGTAGGGGACTTCCTTTTTTCAAGCTACGATTTGTCCCTCAACAAGACGTCACACCACAGGTTCCGGCCTTCTCGGGGTCTCTGGGGACACCAGACATGCCCTGGTAACGTACCTATATAGACTTGGTGGCACATACAACACTTCCCACCTTGGTCCAACCCTCCAATTTTCGAGCGGATAGACAGTCGGAACAGTTGTTCACCTCACCACTTATATGCTGCTGACTGTCAGAATTACATAGTACATTGATTGTCATTTGTTTCCCTGTCTTACCTACGGTCATGTTCAAGTCAACCCTAAGGTAAAGGGGCCCACCTCAAACCACTATCTTAGGTAGACCATCCCGGCTCAGTAAGGCCGCTGCAAATCTCGTGGTATCCTCTGGGCGAGAGCGAGACGCGGCTTGAGGACCTTGGTCCGCCCCCCCAGTAGGATGACTAGGAAAAAAGATACCAAGAAAAAATAGTACGGGCATGGTGTCTGAGCTGGCTGGCCCTGCCACCAAGGCATGAAAGGACTGGCTCAGCGGTTTCGGAAAATGGAGCTGGGGAGACTTGGGTCGGAGGCAAGGGCGCCACATAGCAATCAAGGGACTAATCAAGTAGCTACAGCTGGTGCATCGGCGTGCAGGTGGTGCTGAGTGAGGGAGCGGAGAGCTCTAGTATGGCGCAGGACCTGACTACCTGACAGGGTTGAGTCCACCTGAAGTTTGAACCTCCTTCCCCCTCGGTCAGATGATCCACGCCTCTTCACCTTTTCCTCAACGTCACTTCCTCGCTCGACACAAGCCCGGTGACCGCCCACATCCGACGCTCCTACGATCAATCCTGTCTACGACTTTTGTATACCCATTGAGCCATCGTCAGCTTCATCGCTGCAGCTCTTTTCTCGTCTCCTGAAGCCTAATCGCTACCCCTCACCAAGCTTTTTACCCCGCCATCCACCAAAAGCTCCCATCAAAATGGTTGGTCTCGGTCCTAAGGTTCCGCCCAGTAGGAAGGGTATGTAAACAATCGCGATCCAATTTCCCCTTAACCTTTTCTCCAGAATACCGGAAGCGTCCGGTATGGTGGGGTTACGGACTTTGTGGCTACTGTCCGACGTTGAGACATTCTTCGAGATACTTCGATGTTCGAGACGATGGTAGCTACACCTCCCCACGCCCATGCTGCTGGCACCCCCCATCACACCCTCCCGCCCATCCTCAACACCCCGTCCTCCTATCCCTTATCCGCTCACACCACCATCACCACCCGACCCCAAGTCTGACAGGCAGATGCCGTGCCCAATCGCCCCGGACAACATAATGCGCTACAAGGCTGGACCGCTGAGCAGCTTCCCCGGAGCTATCCCAAGCCTAGGGGTTAGCTCAGGCGCTCTCTTGTGCAAGTGCAAACCATCCGGCGTTGAGCTGCAAGACACTGTCTCACTTATCGGACAATCCCCCACCTTACCCCCCAGCTTTCTTCTTCTACTACTACAGCTTTCGCTATAAACAAGCTGGCAAGCACCGCTCTGGTCTGCTTGTCTGCCTTCTAGCCCTTTGTGTTGACCGCTATATTGCCCATTGCTTGTCTGTCATTGTTTGCCTTTTGTCCTGAAAGCTACGCATCTGTTCTCCGTATACGACTGCTCCGTGATATACTCGCACGCGAGTGTAGAGTGGCAGGTTTATCATCCTAGAAAGCCTTATCTCAGAGTGCCGTCACCATGACTATTGCAGACAAGGACATTGCTCCCCACACCAGGGAGAAATCCTACCACCACACCAACATTTTTGTTCCTTCACGCCAAAGCAAGCATTACTGCTCCAGTCATTATTCAGTCTTTGTCTCAGATCGCTAACAATGGGGGAACCTCTAGGTTCAATGGCCGATGTGCCCAAGGACCTGTTGGCCGAGGTCAAGAAGCTGGAGGAGCAGTTCACTGTCCCCACCGAAAAGCTTAAGCAAATCAGCAAGCACTTCATTTCGGAGCTGGAGAAGGGTGAGCTTTGCAATCGCACATCTCTGGGGGGGGGGGGGGGGGGGGGCCTGACAGAAGTTAACAAATCACAGGTCTCAGTGTTGAAGGTGGTAGCATCGTACGTTGGGAATATTCTCGTGGCTCCCCGCCGACCAAACACCGTTCTAATCGCATCAATAGCCCATGAACCCTACTTGGGTCATGTCCTTCCCTGATGGCCACGAAACTGGTACCTACCTAGCCCTTGACATGGGTGGCACCAACCTCCGTGTCTGTGAGATCACCTTGACGGACGTCAAGTCCGAGTTCGACATCATCCAGTCCAAGTACCGTATGCCCGAGGAGCTCAAGACCGGACAGTCGGACGAGTTGTGGGAGTACATTGCCGACTGCTTGGCGCAGTTCATCGAGACTCACCACCCCGACCACCCCCAGTCTCAGAAGATCCCTCTTGGTTTCACCTTCTCCTACCCTGCTACCCAGAACTACATCGATGAGGGCATCCTCCAGCGCTGGACCAAGGGTTTTGACATTGCCGGAGTCGAGGGCCAGAACGTTGTACCGTTCCTCGAGGCTGCCTTGGCTGCCAGAGTGAGCCCCCAAGTGCTGCAGGTCGCGGGCTAGGCGCTGATGACTCCATAGAACGTCCCTATCAAGCTGACTGCCTTGATCAACGACACTACCGGAACCCTCATTGCCTCGGCCTACACCGACACCAAGATGAAGATCGGCTGCATTTTCGGCACTGGCTGCAACGCCGCTTACATGGAGAACTGTGGCTCCATCCCTAAGCTTGCTCATATGAACCTGCCTCCCGACACCCCCATGGCCATCAACTGCGAGTGGGGTGCCTTTGATAACGAACACAAGGTCTTGCCTCGTACCCCCTACGACATCATTATCGATAAGGACTCTCCCCGCCCGGGTCAGCAGGCGTTCGAGAAGATGATTGCCGGTCTCTACTTGGGCGAGATCTTCCGTTTGGTTCTTGTTGACCTGCACGACAACAAGGCCGTGCACATCTTCGAGAACCAGGACATTGCCAAGCTCCGCAAGGCCTACACCCTGGACTCGTCCTTCTTGTCCGCCGTTGAGGAGTACGTTTCGCTCTCATGAACCAGGTTGAACTCTGTTTAATCTAACGTTGCATAGTGACCCCTTTGAGAACTTGCAGGAGACGAGCGACCTGTTCCTCTCCAAGCTGAACCTCAAGGCCACCCGACCCGAGCTGGAGCTGGTTCGCCGCCTTGCTGAGCTTATCGGCACCCGCGCTGCCCGCCTCTCTGCCTGTGGTGTCGCAGCCATTTGCATGAAGAAGGGCTACGAGAGCTGCCACGTCGGCGCCGACGGCTCGGTGTTTAACAAGTATCCCCACTTCAAGGCCCGCGGAGCCCAGGCTCTGCGCGAAATCCTCGACTGGCCTGCCAAGACTAACAGCAAGGACGAGGACCCTATCGAAATCCTCGCAGCAGAGGACGGTAGCGGTGTCGGTGCCGCACTGATTGCCGCGCTGACTCTCAAGCGCGTTCAGCAGGGCAACATGGCGGGCATTCTTAACCCCGACAACTTCAAATAGCTTTTGAAGATGATTTATGAGTCGCGAGGACGGTGTCCGGGGAGAAAAGCTGGTGAATGACAAGTCTTAGATGGGGCGTGTTGATTCGAAGTTTGTATTGGGATGGGTTCTACGGTCCATATCTATTAGACCTATTAGATAGCTCATACAACCAGTATCCCTAATGAAGCGCTAGCCCATGAACGTGCAGGTCGGCAACCGGTACTCTGTGTGATGTTAGCGTATGTGGAGAAGTGTCTTCGAGGAGGTACTCACTGTCCAAAGTCCAGTAGCGACGCTTCACTCCCTCCCATTCGCCTGTGCCAGCCTCCTCAAGGCCCTTCATGTCCACGTCCAATTCGTCCCACTCAATGTCCAGGCCAGCATCAGTCATGTGCATCTCCACCACCTTGGCGTACACATCATAACATATCCTGCGGTCTGCCCCCAAGCCGTTGAAGAAGCTGAAGCGACCCTCAAAGTCCATCAGGCCAGGAATGAACTCGGTGAAGAACATCTTGAGCTGGCTGTAGTCCTCGCCAAAGGTGTCGAAGTAAATGGCATCGTAGACCTCGCCAGCCTCGAGCAGCTTAGGCACAACGTCTTGCCACCTACCGCGGTGGATCTTGAAGGCGCCCTCCTCGGGCCCGCTCGCCTCCCACGCGGCGCCGAACTTGGATTCGGGCTTGTCGATGTGCTCGAGCACCTCTGGGTGGGCCTCGATGACGTGGTGCCGCGAGGGCCGCGTATCGTGGAACATGGTGTCGATGATGCCCATGCCGAAGCCGACATTGAGGATGCGCTTGCCGGCGGGCAGACCTGGGAGCACGGCGTCAACGCTCTTGCGCATAATGTCCGTCTCCCAGGCCATCATGACGCCGTTGCCGCCGTCGTCGACGAGCTTGCCGTCCGAGTAGGTCAGGTTCGAGCGGAGGTATTCTTCCGAGTTGAGGCTCGGGTCTTCGACGACGGGGGGCACGAACTTCTTCTCCTCCTTGGCCTCGGCCGCGACCTCTGGCACCTGAACGAGCTCGGGGGCCTCCTCGGGGTCTTGCGGGTTCCCCATCGCCTCGAGATCGGCCTCAAAGGCTTCTATGGCATCGGCGTCGATGACTTCGACGGCTTCGTCCTCGTCCATTTCGGAGCCCGACGACAGCTGCTCGTAGCCGTCCAGCAGACCGAACAGGAGCTCCGCTCGCACGCCGGCTTCGACGCAGAGCTTGTACAGCTCGGTCTGGCCCAGGCGCAGGGCGACGCAGCCGGGAGTCTCGTTGTTGGAGTCGACATCGTTCCAGATGGCGCCCGAGAGGAAGAGCTCCTGGACTGTCTCCTTGGCCTCCTCGACCTTTAAGCCATCTTCATCTTGGGCGGCGGGGCCGCAGGCGCGGATGGCGGCGTGGAGGGGCGTCTCGCCGGTCGTGGGGTCCTGGCAGTTGGCTTTGCCAGGCTCGTCAAGGATCTTCTTGAGAGCGGACTTGTCGTGGCTCCAGGCGTGCAAAAGGATATCGCGGGTCTCGTCCGGGCAGTCGGTGGTGATGCGGGCTTGCATCAAGTCGTCGATCGCCATGGTTGCGACGAAGGAAGGCTCGGGGAGACGATGGCTCGATTCAGAGGTTCTCGGGACGGCGGGTTTTTTTTTTTTTTCGATCGGAAGGGAGGGATCGGATCTAAGACGGCTTCGATCCGAATCGGTGTGTTGCTCGCCGGGGGTCAGGCTCCGTGATGCGACAGGGAATTCAAGATCTCGGCCGGGCGCAGGGCTTTTGCTTGCCGCCTCCGGCCGGGCATGCGTCCCCCACTGACCCCGCCATCACAGACTGAAAAAAAACTTCGAGGTCCACGTCCTGCATGCCTTTCTGCATGTGTTGGACCGCTGTGACGTCGGTTGCACGTGCGCTTTTACCGCTTACAATTGGCCAATGGCCCCTGCGGTTATTTCTGGGTACTGGCGGGACTGGCCCAAACGGCCTGGAGCTAGGCCGGGTCTAAGCTACACTTCGCTGGGTCGGAGCGATTAGAAACTTGCAAGCGATGGACGAAGGGCAAACGCGAGACGGCACAGAATTTTCCTTTTGGTTTGCCATGATAAGTATCTCAGCGCGAGATACTCGACAATAAAGAAAGAGATGAAGATAATATGAGACCATAATGACAGTAGATAGATAGAGCATGCAAAACAACCTCTTATGCAAAGGCTCCTTGTAGTTCTACTCGTACCTGGTTGGAAGGATCGCTTAAGGTGCGTCCCCGTCCGAGGCCCCTCCCCCCCCCTGCCGAAGCTTGTCTCGTAACTGTCGGCCGCCTCGCATTATTTGTTGTTTTGCCTGTGCCAGCATCCATCTGCATCACCCGACCGTGCCAGGTAAAAGCTCGTCGCAAACCCACATACTTTTCTCCAACAGCCAAACATCGGCTACACGGTTCCAATTGTATAAGGTGAGACCCTCCCCTTCCTATAGAGAAATTTCACGAGATGGCCCCACGGTCTACCGGAACCACTCATCTCAATATTGCCGAAGCCACTCCCTACCTCGGTCGCCTCGAGGCCACCCTCTCTATTTCTGCAGGGGCGCAACTCAGGCTAGACAATCACTGATGCTAATTGTCTACGATACAAAGACACAGGAACAAGGTTGGCGACCGAGTCTAGCACACAGCGAATCCTGGCGCGCCAGCCCCGGCACTGTCGTCATGAAGTTCGGCGAGCAGCTCCGTTCGAGCATCATCCGCGAGTACCAATGGTACTACATCGACTACGATGCCCTCAAGGCCGACCTCAAGACAGCCACCGGCCCGGTGGTGTCTAGCGATGACAAGAGCAAGGGAACGAAGCGGGAATGGTCGGAGGAGGACGAGGGCCGCTTCGTCAAGAAGCTTGAGGCCGAGCTCGACAAGGTGCACACGAAGCAGCAGGTCAAGGCCATGGAGATCGCGCGGCGCATTGCCGTGAGCGAGCGCGAGGTCAAGGGCGTCGTCGACCGCCTCAACGAGCGCGGTCCCCGCGAGGATGGGCCCAGTGAGGAAGAGTTCATGCTGCTGGAGGAGGACTTGAGCGACATCATTGCCGACGTGCACGATCTTGCCAAGTTCGTCCAGCTCAACTACACTGGATTTTTCAAAATCATCAAAAAGCATGATGTGAGGCAGCTCTTTCGAGACCGGTGGAACGCATGGCTGACGAAGAACAGAAACTCACTGGCTGGCACCTCAAACCTGTCTTTGACAGTCGACTCAAGGCGAAGCCATTCTACAAGGAGAACTACGATGCTTCTGTCGTGCAGCTTTCCAAGTTGTACGACTTGGTCAGGACGAGGGGTAACCCCGTCAAGGGCGACAGCGCTGCTGGTGGTTCTCAGGGTAGCTTCGTCCGTAACACGACGAAGTACTGGGTTCACCCGGACAACGTGACCGAGTTGAAGCTTATCATCTTGAAGCACTTGCCTGTGCTGGTCTTTAACGCAAGCAAAGAGTTTGAGCAACAAGACTCTGCCATCACATCCATTTACTACGACAACCCAGAGGTCTGGGATCTGTATGAGGGCCGCCTCAAGAAGACTGAAGGTGCGGAAGCCATCCGTCTGAGATGGTACGGCGGAATGCAGAGCGAGAACATCTTTGTTGAGCGCAAGACCCATCGAGAGGATTGGACTGGAGAGAAGTCGGTCAAGGCACGATTCTCCGTCAAGGAGAAGAATGTCAACTCGTACATGCGCGGCGAGCTGCTGCCCGCCGCTCTCTTCGAGAAGGCGCGCAAGGAGGGCAAGAAGCCCGAAAAGCAGATCGCCGAGGACGAGAGACTCGCGAAGGAGGTGCAGTACTCGGTGCTCAAGAAGGGCTACAAGCCCGTGTGCCGATCCTTCTACAACCGCACCGCCTTCCAGCTCCCTGCCGATGCCCGAGTCCGTATCTCGCTGGATACCGAGTTGACCATGGTCCGCGAGGACAACCTGGACGGTCGCAAGAGGTCCGGCGACAACTGGAGGCGCATGGACATTGGCATTGACTACCCATTCTCGCAACTGCCCCCTGAAGACATCGTTCGCTTCCCGTACGCCGTTCTTGAGGTCAAGCTCCAGACCCAACTCGGCCAGGAACCCCCTGAATGGGTTCGTCAGCTCATCTCCAGCCATCTCGTTGAGGCTGTACCCAAGTTCTCCAAATTCATTCACGGAGTCGCCAGCCTTTTCCCTGACCGCATCGACCTGCTTCCATTCTGGATGCCGCAGATGGATGTGGATATCCGGAAGCCGATTACGCACGACTTTGGCATCCACAGACCGAACCATTCCACGACGACTACAACATCGGACGATGAAGATGACGAGTTGGACTCCGACGACGAGGATGTTCCCTTGGCTTCTGGAAGCAACGGGGCCAGAAACGGGGAGTCCAGCGGTCAAGGCGCTGCTAGGAACGGCGGGGCCGGCCTCGACGTCGAAGGCCAGACCGTCGACACTATCGCCCCAGTCGAAAATAATGATTTCTTGTACGACTCGGATGAGGAATATGATGCCGACGAGGCTCTCGAGGAAGCTAGGAGAGTCGGTGGCTGGACATACTACTCGACGCTCGCCTCCAAGAAAGCACGCGCCTTGGGCGAAGGCGCAGTGGGAGTACTCAAGTGGGCTGTACCGCATCCTCGTGGGTCGGAGATCCCCCGCCGCGAATTGCAGACGCAACTCTTCGATTCGGGACAAATCCAGACCAAGAGATTCAAGGCCCCCAAGGGAAAGAAGATCCACGTTCCAGTCCGTATCGAGCCCAAGGTTTACTTGGCAGCTGAAAGAACCTTTCTTGGCTGGGTAAGTTGATTCCCCTCAGACTCTTCGTGGGTATAGCCGAAGATGGGTCGCTAACATGATGAAATAGCTCGAATACTCCATTTATGTCGGTACAGTCGCCGTCACGCTGCTCAACTTTGGCTCCAAACCCACTAGTGCATCCTTCATCGTGGCCGGCGTCTTCACCCTGCTTGCTATTATGTCGCTCTGTTACTCCGTCATCATCTATCTGTACAGGAGCAAGGCCATCCGCACGAGGAGGGCCGCCAAGTTCTACGACAAGTGGGGCCCCAGTGCTCTCTGCGTCTCCCTGTTCGTCGCCGTCATGCTTAACTTTGCGTTCGAGGGCCGGGAGCGCAAATACTGGTGAGGAAAGACTCTGTGGACCCGGGTTAATGGCATGTTGGGGAAAATGCGAAAATATTGTTTCCTATATCTTGTAGCATTTTGTATGTTCCATAACGGCGTCGACTACTATGATGAGAAAATAGAATGTGCAGTATATATAGTTATATATTATGGTCTTCTACATTGCCTTTCTCAGTTCTTTTGTTACTGCGTGTGATTTAAGGGAGGCACGCAGCTGGATGCCGATCTGAAGTGCTGCTGACATACACCTGTCCTGTCAAGCAACTTGGTTGGCTTGATCTACACATCTATGCTCCCTTCACCAGCTCTCTTACTGGCCTTGGTCTTGCGTTACAGTTTCCAGAAATCAGAATTTATGGGCGCTAGGAGATCTGCATTGAAGTCACCGGTACACAGGGTAAATGAGATGAGAAGAGCGAAACTAAAACCAAGGCCTGACCTCACATCATTCGCGATCACGTATGTGCACCCAAACACACAAAAGCTGGCACCCCCCTCAACCAAAGGGAGGGAAAAGATGGCTGCCAGGTAATGTAAGTTATTCCGATAATTTTATCCCTGCCGCCGTCTTAATTACGGAGGATTGATGGCCTTACCTTAGCGACTTGCTGCTGACGGCATCGATCTGTTGGTGTCTGCTGGCATGCTTCTTTGAGTGCGGGCTTACAAGAGCTCCGGTATTGGTGGAAAGGAAGGGATTGTTTTGCCTGTCGACGCCACAGAACATACAACCAGAACATGTGAATTTGTGAACTGAAAACATCGTAGGTGCACACAGAGCATCGGCTATTATAGCAGACAAGTGAGAAAAATAGGGGTTCTGCCCTGCTTCATTCTAGTGCTTGTGGAAGTGAGCTACCTTCCCTGTTACAAGTGGCCCTCGCTAGACAAACCGGAAGTGCATAGTTTGTGCCGCAACCATCATAAACTTCCTTTCACCAAAGATTGGGCACCACAGATTAGGCACATTGCAGAAAGATATCAGCCCACCATTTCCTTCCACGTCACTCGCGCATCAAACGCCAGACCCTGCCAAGCGGATTCTGTAGTGCTTACTCTTCTAGATGAAATTTACCAATCAGAGAGCTGCAGTGAGCTTCGTTCGTGAGACCGAAGGAATGAGGATTGGGGTCCTGGAAGCTCTCGAAAGATCCAGAGCCATGCTTGGAGAAGATGGGGGAAGCTTGACAAGTTTCAGAAGCTGAACATGGGGCGTAGGGGCTAAGGAGGAGCTTGCCCGAGAAGGGCATCTCAGCAGTTGAGCTGGGAGAGAGAATCCCGAGTGGCGCCATATCGCCAGAAAAGGCAGAGTGAGGCAGGGGCCTCTCGAGCCAAGCTGGATGACAAAGTGAGACGCAAGGTCCTCATTTAAAGCGTCCACCCCCTCCATCGACCATGATCTCAGGATATAGCAGTCCTACATTCTTGACATTGTGGCTCACATAAGTTCGTCGCTGTTACAATCAGTCCCCTCTACAGCTTCCGCGCCTTACTTATACTGGTTGTACTCATTTCGTACTGTGAAAGTCGACAATGCCAGTTCTCAAGCCCGACACTGAATGGGGCCATTGCGTTCCCCCAGAGTCAGCCTATGGCATCACAACCTATGCGCCGGGCTGGGAGTCGGCAATCAAGGTCCGTGAAGGTGACCAAGCCATCATGGCCCGCGTAGTTCACATATATCCCAGATTCGGCCCATTCGGACCCGTTGCCAAGGTCAGTCGTACCACTTATTCGCTGTGATCCTTCCGCATATCCTTTCTCTTCTCCGCAACGGACCAACATATCACTGACGATTTGTTTAAGACGCTCATGGCCATCTGCGCCAAAATACAGACCCCTGAAGGCCACGGAGCACTCTATTTCACCTCTCCCGCCTCCTTCGCCGCGGCGCGCGCCCACGCCTTCCACTCTCATCGTAAGCAGCACATCTTGACCGAGCAAGACCTGGGCTACCGGTGCGTCGACATCGGCGACGTGCGTGTGTACCTCGTCACGTACCCCCTGCCCAAGACGCCCGGCATCATCGGTGTCTGGCAGAACCCCGGCATTGGGGTCTCCATCCGTCTGGCGGAGAAGCTGCTGCGGGACATTGAATCTCTCAAAGAAGTCAGCGTGGAGGCGGGTACGCCGCCTCCCCCGACAGACTATCTCCCCGAAGGCGAGGCGCATGGTAAGCTGAGGGAACGGATCGCGGGGCTGCTGCACAGGGCCGCCATCGACCCAGACAAAGCCAAGGTCGAGAGCAAAGATGTCTTCCTATACTCTACGGGCATGGCTGCCATCTTCGCCGCGCACGGGGCCGTCCTCGAGTATCGGCCCGGCTCCGTTGCGGTTCTGGGCGTGGCTTTTCACAGCACTTTGCACTACCTCCAAGAGTCCTCGCCGGATGGATACAAGCACTTCGGGCCGGTTGACGCAAAGGGTCTGGACGATTTCGAGAGCTGGCTCGACGACGAGGCCGCTGCGGGTAGGGATGTGAGCTATATCTTCACCGAGTTCCCCAGCAACCCCTTGCTCGCAAGCGTTGATATCAAACGTCTCAAGAAACTCGTGAGTGATCATCCTCTGAACGATTGAAAAGCTACCTCGGATCCGTACACTGACTGACAGCCTCAAGGCCGAGAAGCACAAGTTCCTGCTCGTTCTTGACGACACCCTCGGCTCCTTTGCCAACATCGACATCTTGGGGGAATCGGACATCCTCGTCTCTTCCCTCACGAAGTCGTTCTCGGGGTACGCAAATGTCATGGGAGGCAGCATCGTCTTAAACCCACTTTCGCCACATTACTCCGCCCTTGCATCCCTCTGGCCCAAACAGCACCACAACGAGCTCTACATCGGTGACGCGGAAGTCTTGCTCTCCAATTCGGAGGACTACCTGCAACGCACCGTGATCCTCAACCGCAACGCCGCTGCCATGGCCAAACACCTCCACGCGCACGCCAAGAGCCCGTCATCCCCAATCGCCAGGGTTCTCTATCCGACCCTCCTCCCGGACTACGAGGTCTACAAGGCTCGCCTTCGCAAGCCGGCCCCCGACCTCCCGGAGCCCGGCGCGGGGTGCCTCCTGAGCATCGACTTCGAGTCCGTCGCCACGGCGCGCGCATTCTACGACCGGCTGGCGTTCTATCCTGGCCCCCATCTCGGGGCCCACCGCACGCTCAGCTTCGCGTACAACCTGCTCGCGTTCGGCAAGGACCCAGATGAGGCGGCGTACCATCGGTCGTACGGCATTCTGGAGGAGTCGGTGCGCATCTCGGCGGGCCTGGAGGACGCGCAGGACCTGCTGGATACGCTGGACGACGCGCTGGTCGTCGCTCAGGAGACGAAGGACAAGCTGGCGGAGGGTCCGCGGACGGTGGAGGCTGCTGCTGGGTTGGGCGTGGCCGCCTGACCGTGGACGGCGTGACTTTGACTGCTGAGAATCGAGGATTGGAACCGAACGCAGAACAGTCAGTCAGCTGAATGAAGTGTGCCGACAATGTAGAGCCATCCATCTGTCCTAGAGGACCCGTCGAAGCCCTGACGCTTCAAAGCTGCAAGGGCCGCTCTCTGTCCGCTCACCAGACATGGTCCCAATGTTGTCCATCTGACGCCGACGTGCTTGTTGACTGAAGCTCTTGTAAGCAGGCGGTATCTCTTCTGTGCTTTATCACGACTTGAAAATACGTAACAGGTGGATGCCGGTGTAGTGTATTGCTGGTTCAACCAAAGCGTTCCCATCTGCTCTGCCACACGACAAGTGCGAGCTCAACCGTGACTGGAACCCTCTTACACGACTGTCGTATCTTGATGTCAGCGAGGGAAAGGGCCCTGAAGCAAAAGTTCATAATCCAGTCATGAGCATTTCTATATTGGGGTGTCATGAAATGATACATTGACTTAGCATCCTAAGTTGGTATCATCGGACTAACTCTGCCTAGAGATCGTATTAGACGTTAATACGAGGCGGGCTAGAATATGATTGAGAACCCATTCCATTATAGGTCCCCGGAAAGGTGTAGTAGGACATTAAAAGCAGAAATAGACTACAGAATACCAACGCTCACGTTTCCCTTTTCTTACCCGAAAGGTTTCGGACACCACATTCCACGTAAGCTCATTCGGATCGCCGCTCCAAGCTTCATCCATATGCATCATCTCTTATACGACAGCCGTGACTCTCCTTACGCTTCTCCTCGCGCCCTCGCCGCTGATCATGATCAGACCCTCCATTTCCAGGGTTCGCATCGTCTCATTGAAGTCGTTCTGCTCCACCGGCATACTCGCACCCTCGCCCAATCTTCTAGCGACCTCGCTCCACCTGACGGTCTGGCCATTGCTAGTCATCTCGTCGAGTAGGTGAAGCACGGCTCCCTTAATCTCCTCTTTCTTGCGGCGGTCGGCAGCGCTGGTGCCTTCTGTCAGCAGACTCATATCGATGCGACCCTGGGAGTCGGTGGCGGCAGTCTTGAGAGCGGAGCGAATGAGACGGGCGGCCTCCTTGACGTCCTCGCGAACAACGGTCGTAGACATACGCATCTTGGCGTGGGCTTCGGACAGACGGATCATAGACTCAAGCTGACGAGTGGTGGCGGTGATGCGCTTCTCAGCGGCGCGAACATCCTGACCGAGCTTGCGCATCTCGAGGTACTGATCAACCAGTTCCTGGGCAGCATCCTGCGCAATGGTCGGGTGGATGTTGGCGCGAGCAAAGGATATGTAGGTGGTGAGGAATTCGACGGGCTACGAAATTGTCAGCGAGAGTCAAACAGGTTTGGATCATGGCCTACTTACGAGAATGTCTTCCTTGGTGTGAGCAGACTCTGGCTTGTCTTCCAGATACAAGGAGAGAAGATGGCGAGCGAGACGAGCATCACTCTTCTCATCAGCGCGGTCGAGGATAAGGTAGACCAGATCAAAACGAGAGAGCAGAGTGGGAGGCAGATCGATGTTCTGAGGCACGGGGAGATCTGGGTTGTAACGACTGCCGATAGGGTTGGCGGAGGCCAGAATACTCGTCCGGGCGTTGAGAGTGGTGATGATGCCCGCCTTGGCAACCGACACCGTTTGCTGTTCCATGACTTCGTGGAGAACAGAGCGAGTAGAATCCGACATTTTGTCGAACTCGTCGATGCAGCAAACACCACCGTCGGACAAGACCAGGGCGCCGGATTCGAGCACAAGCTGGCGAGTTTCGGGGTCTCGCGTAACATACGCAGTCAAACCGACGGCGGAAGAACCCTTACCGCTGGTGTATACACCGCGGGGGGCAATCTTGTGCACGTAAGAAAGGATCTGAGACTTTGACGTCGACGGATCACCGCAGAGCAGGACATTGATATCGCCTCTGTATCTGGGGCTGCCACCCTTGGAGAACGTCTTGTTCGTGCCGCCGAAAAGTTGCAAAAGAATGCCCTTCTTCACGTCATCCATCTCGTAAATCGAGGGAGCGAGAGAGCGTGCGAGGAGATCATAAATGTCTGGCCTGGCCGCGGTCTCTCTGATCTTCTCTTCCTCTTCGGGGCTGATCCTTTTGGTCTCCTCGATGTTGTTGTCGCCACCCTCGTCTTCTTCACCCTCGAGGCCGAGGGTGGAAGGGTCAACGCCCATCCTCTTTTTGTCCACCTTTTGCACGTGCAAGACGTCTACGTACGTCTTGTACACGCTTTTGACGGTCCTTTGACGCGGGTTCACACGCACAGGACTGACGCGGAAGATACCCGTAAGCTGGACTCTGTCACCAGCTTTGCAGAAGTCCACCAGCTCGTTGTACACACAGACCGAGACCGAGTGGGGTGTTTGACCAGCAGGGACGGCGTCCGGAGTCTCTTGGAGCTTGATCACCTGCTTGTCTTCGAACGCGCAACGGTTGTGGATGATTTGCATCGAGTTCTTGGAGGCGCAGCGAGGTCGCGGGCACTCCGTGGGCTCGCGGATTTTGCCTCTGTCAAGGCTAACGTTGACGGAGTGGTTGCAAACGTTGCACCGGAAGAAAGCGTCTTTCATGTCAGGAATGACTGACGTAGTACGGATGACAAGACCCTTGATAGTGATGAGCCTGTCCATGTCGGAGGGGTTCAGATCACGGAGGTTGGTCGTCTTGTCCAACCCGAAAGGCCGAACCATGTAAATCATCTGAGCAACCTCATCCTCCTTCGATGAGAGATCGGTAGCCGGTCGCGGGGTCGGGGCATCGGAGCCTGGGTGGTCGGAGCTAGGGAAAGCAACGTCTGAGCTAAGAGCTGTGTTGCCTCGTCTGGCAGCATCGCCAGCGCTACCCTGGGATGCACGTTGCCTTTGACCTTCTGCCCTAGCCAGCTCAACCATCAAATCGTGGACAGACTGGTCCATAATGGGAATGATTTCTTGTGGGTACGCCTGGATGTGGTACCAGAGCTTCCGCGTCGGCGGGTAGGTGTTCAGATCGGCGATGTCGAGGTAAAGCCTAGTTGTGCCCAAAAGAAGCATGTTCTCAAGAGCCTCCAGGTATGGCTTAGACTCGGCGTCGGGGGCAGCCTGGACGTCTGCCTCGGACCAACCTTCTCTGTACAGCTGGTACTTCCTGGTGAAATGCCTCAAGAAATCTTTGAAAGAGGCGAAAGTGTCGTCGATCGATACTGTGGTACCCCAAATGGTGCTCTCACCCGCTCCGCCAAGGCGGTCGGCCTCCGAAGTGTTGGGGTCGGGGTTGCTGAATGAAGGGGCATCGGAGCCCGGCGCATCGGTAGTCACTCTGCCGGATGGGTCCAAAACAAGGCGACGACGGGGGGTTCTGACGCCTTCCGAGTTGATATCACCTCTACGGGAACGCGATGAGCGATCAGTGACGAAGAGACCACTACTCTCACTGCGGAAGTCCGATTGCGGTGGCCGCACCGATCGGCCTGGGCTAGAACTGGCCTCGTATCGAATGGGTGACGATTCTAGGGGGATCTGTTAGTGATGATACTCTGCAGTATGCTTTCACTATGCTTACCTCTCGCTAATCCACTCGCGCGGGGGGTCCTGTCACCATCGCCAGTGGATTGGGTGTCAATATCCTGACGCAGCGGCGAGCTGGGAGCGGGGCCA
The DNA here is from genome assembly GCA_034509685.1 of Colletotrichum cereale. Taxonomy (NCBI): domain Eukaryota; kingdom Fungi; phylum Ascomycota; class Sordariomycetes; order Glomerellales; family Glomerellaceae; genus Colletotrichum; species Colletotrichum cereale. The sequence continues at coordinate 141,636 of JASUDE010000042.1, read as the reverse complement.
ACGGCGGTGCTCTGGCTGTTGCTCATGTTTCGCAAGGGCGACGAGACATCTCCGTTGGCAGGCGCATCACGGCGACCACTGGGTGTCTGAGCCGGCGAAGATTCATAGAAGAGGGGGCTCGACGCAAGCTGTGAACGGCGGTTCGTGCGAGGGGTCTCTACTGGGCGTTGCGCCTCTTCGTCTGCGGGCGCGGGGCTGCTGCGTGCAGCTGCATCTGGGTTGTTTCTTGTTGACCGGCGGGGCGTACCAGCCGTCGAACTTCTTGTTGACCTCTTTGAAGGTGAAGACATCTTGCTGATGGGCGTTGGTTTTTTTGATCTTTCTTGCGGTTGTGATCGAACGGGGAGAGGGACGGGGGGCGGGGGGCCAAAATGGCTAGCGGTATGCGACAAGAAAGAATATGTTGCGTTGCTAGGGGGAGGAGAGATGTGGAGAGCCCCTTCAGGAGCAACTGAAAGGTGGGCTGCAATGCAATATTGGAAGCCACTTTACGCGCTTGCCCCGGTCCTCTAACGCGCCCAGAAAAGGAGTTTCGCGTTTTCCACTTTACGCGTGGTGTGAAAGGGCATGGCCCGTGCGAATCGACAAGGGTATCCAAGGTGCCAGGGGCGGACCCCTGAGCGTATCCGGCCATCGGCGAAACCACCGACCGACTTGTACCGATTCTGGGTTGCTGAGGTGGTCAATTGACATCCCGCCAAAGAGCTCCCTGCCAGGTCACCGTGGACTAAAGTGGACAACATATCAGCCAACCCACCAACAAGCGCAACCCGGCGCAACACCTCGCGAACACCCGTCAAGATGGCTCCTGGAATGTCCCTTTTCTCCGTTAACGCGATCCTGGTCCTCAGCATCGAGGATGGATCGCGGTTATTCTCCAAGTACTACAGCGCACCCCACCACGCCGGCTCCGCGACACAGAACGGTATGCCCTTGCCCTCCGGCTCCCTCTCAGTGCCCTGCTCTGGAGCTCATGACTGACGGGGTTTATGCATATCAGGCAACTCAAACTCCTCTGGCAACCCGTACCCTGATGTGAAGTCGCAAAAGGCCTTCGAGAAAGGGCTCTTGGAGAAGACGGCGAAACAGACTGGCGATATCATCTTGTACGACAACCGGATCGTACTCTACAAGATGGAGTCGGACGTCATGATGTACGTTGTCGGAGGCGTCGACGAGAACGAGGTGCTCCTCTACAACGTTATTCTGGCTCTCAGGGACTCCCTGCATCTGCTTTTCAAGTAAGCCAAGCTGTCCTCATCCCCGCAGCAAGCTCGGTGTGTCCTAACAGCTCCTCAGGCAATCCGTCGACAAGCGCACCATCGTCGAGAACTACGACCTTGTATCGCTGGCTATCGACGAAATCGTCGACGACGGCATCATCCTGGAGACCGACCCTACCATCATCGTCCAAAGAGTCAGCAAGGCACCGGCGCAAGACGTCGACCTTCGTCGCATCGACCTCAGCGAACAAGGTGTCAACAACCTGGCCCAGTTGGGCAAGTCGAAACTGGCCGACTGGTTGCGGCAGGGCTTGTAAGCGGCGAGGGATGGTGTTGGAGGGAGAGACCGGGGCGAGAGACGAAAAGAGAAAGCAAGGGCGATTGCACAATGGGAGTTTCATGGTGGCTTCTAAAGGGAATGCATCATTTTATAAAAGTACAGCCTTCTTGAGAGGGATTGTCATGACGAATGCTCAAATTTATGCCTGATTCTATTTTCTTTCGCCCAAAAACAACGCCCATTCGTCTCTATGCCCGGATCTCCGAGGCTGCCTTACGGAGCCTATTCATAACCGCCTCTGCGATGTCGTTCCTGTCGTCGATGCCGTCCACGAAGATAACGCTGGCGCCTCTCCTGTCGAGATCTCTCAGTGCCGAGAAGAGCCCCTGGGCGATGCCCCTCGTGTCGCCGCCCAGATCTATGTCGAGAACCGTAGCCATGGGCTTCTCCTCCGCATCCTGCAGCTCGCCCTCCTGGACCTCATACGCCGCCTCGTCCCTGGCATTCGCCTCTGCAGCCCCGTCAACGTGGATCTTGGAGACCTGAAGCACGCCGTGGGGCAGCCCTCCCGCAACTTTCCACCTGCTCGTCCGGATGATACCAATCTTGAGCAGCGCCGGCCCTGAGCCGTTTGTGGTCATGGCGTCGCCGTTCTGCTGGATGAGCGCCTTCTGCAAATCCTCGGCCACGACGCCCTCAACACCTGCCTCGCAGCTCCATTCGTACAGCACAACCTTGGCCTTGGGGCTGTAATGCTTGTACTTCATCCCGGGCGCCCGCGGCGCCGACTTCCCCGTCTCGCTCGCATCCTTGTACGCCTTGACGACGCCCTCCCACCCGGCACAGCTCCGCAGCTCCTCCATGCTCACGCCGCCGGGCCTCAGCACGACGGGCGGATCGCAGAGGCCGTCGACGACGGTGCTCTCTACGCCGACCCGGCACGCCCCACCATCCAGGATCAGCTCGATGCGCCCTTCCAAATCGTGGTAAACGTGCTGCGCTGTCGTTGGAGACGGTTTTGTCGAGGCGTTGGCGGAGGGCGCGGCCAGCGGGGCGCCGGCGAGCTTGATCAGCGTCAACGCCAGCGGCGAAGACGGCATTCGCACACCAAAGCTTGCCAGCCCCGCCGTGACCTCGGGCGCGAGCTTGCTCGGCTCCGGATTCCGCAGCAGGATCGTCAGGGGGCCAGGCCAGAACTTTTCGATGAGAGGCTTGTAAATCTCCGGAATCGGGTCCGTCCCCGCCGCCGCGTTCCCGCTGGTTGTCTGCCCTTCGGACCGCAGCAGGCCCCTCAGCATGTCCAGGTCGCAGACGTGGGATATCAACGGGTTGTCTGACGGCCGGCCCTTGGCGGAGAAGATGCCCTTGACGGCGCCGCTCCGCGTCGCGTCGGCGCCCAGTCCGTACACCGTCTCGGTGGGGAACGCCACGGGTGTGTCCTTGGTGCGCATGTATTCCGCAGCGTCGCGCAATGCGGCTATCGACGTACCAGAGGCGGAGCTGGAGATCTCCCAGTGGCTTAACCTCTCGGGCCCCTCCACGTCTCTGAAACTCCCTAGCCCTTGAGCTTCGACCTTGACGATTCTGGTCTCCATGCCGACGTTGTGGTTGTTTGTCGATAGTAGTCGTAGATAGTTGCGGCTGAAGGTCGCGATCTGACGACTTACACGATAAGTGAGAGCCAATATGAAGGATTGCAATGTCCGCGCCGGCTCAGAGCCAAATGCCGAGACAATTAAAGTTGACGGAAAGAGGGTCCGGGGTAGTTATCTCCGATGCGAAAGTGCGAAAAGAGAAGAAACTAGATCGTCGTCATAGGGGAGAAATGGGTATCATAAAAAGGTCTTCATGCAGATCGAGTGGGCGGATGTTGAGTCATCTGAAAAAAATTCTCTGGATGAGGCTAAGGTGAGTGAGTGAGAGGTGAGCGGTCCTAATCCCTAGTTGAAGGAGCCGGTAGCTAGTTTGGTCTGGTTGGGTCTTGCCTGCTCTAGAGTAGGTACCGACCTGGTTGGCAGATCGTTAGTGGCAGAAACCGCTAAGTCGCATCCCGCTGATCGGTTCTAGTGGAGAATCCAATGTGGTTTTAATGCAGATTAGGCTTTCCTTCAGGGCACTTGCCACGTGCTAATCGGCGCCGGCCGAAAAGGAGCTCGTTGTCCCGGCTAGTCTGTAGCCCGTCGAGCCAACCCTTTTAAAGGAGAGCTCAATGTTTAGGATTTCCGAGCTTCATAGCCGCACTGCTCTCATCGGATTCTCTGAGGTTTTTTTCGACCTGAGAGCCGTACTTCTGCTCTAGCTAATAGAAATGAGAAGGGTGCCGTCTGTTGCTTAACTATCCTCGAGAAATGCGCATGCCTCCTTTAAGCTCACCAACCAAAGACATTGCACCCTTGGAGCTAACACGAACGGACTGGCCACTGTGATGTTTGGGGCATCGAGCACGAGGTCACCGTAAACACAATGCCAACTAATAGACTTGGACGACGGGAGGGCTTGCAGCAGCCTGCTATGCTGTATTTACACTATCTACCTATCCCAGCAAATGTCACCACCATCGTCTGCACGCTTCGGTAATCAGGTCATCTCTCATCAAGTTTTCTTTACTCCAAATACCTTGGGAAAAGCTCGCTTGTTCTCATCTTGTGTTCAACCCCTGCGCTCTCTCGATGTCAAATGCCTCGCCCGCCGTCGCTCTTCTTCAGTCAGCACCCAAATCATACCATCCTCCTCATCTTCGGGTTGGGCCGAAACCTCCTCCCACTCCTCCTCTTCCATGTTGGCCACCATCAAGATCTGCGACACCCTGGCAAACAACTCCCTGACGCCATAGTTGCCCTTGGACACCGTGCTAACGATGCTGGAGAAGTCGCGCTCCATGCGGATGATACCGTAGGCGTTAACCCGAGCGTCCCATACCCTACGCTCAAGGACACGCGAGAGGTAACGCGCGGTCAGGTCGTGTAGGGTTGTGAAGGTGTGGGTCGTCAAAAGCCGCGAGATGGGCTTCATGAGCTGGTCCCAACCATGCTCGAAACGCCGTGACACCTGGTCGAGCATCTCTTCCTCATCCTCGTCGTTCTGCTGAGCGATATCGGCTAGCTCCTCTTCGGACAGAGAGTAATCTATATCGCGGAAGGTTTCGGCGAGCACTGGTCTGAGACGTGGCTGGACGACCTGCTTAAAGAGTACTTGAAGCCCCTCGTTGAGTAGCTCAGTTGATTTGGCGGTAAAAGAGCTGTGCAGTGTGTTGAGAGCGGAGGTCACAAAAGAGACGTCCTTGTCGAAGGGGAATGCATCCCTAAGTGATGGTTCATGATCCTCACCATTGGCTTTTGGCGGGTCGTTTGTGCTTCCCACGTTGCTCGTAATGATGCGTCCGAGATACTCGTTGGCCGTGTCGAGACTGTTGATCAAGACAATGAATTGGATGATCTTGTCTTCTGGCGGGAACCCTCCTTGCACGATAGGTTTGGGGTATGACTCGTCGCGCATCTTTCGCTGGATCATACCAATGAAATCAGAGCTGAGAACCCGACCAATGGTGGGAACAACAGACGCAATAACCTCCCGCTGCGACGTCGAAACGGACTTCTGGATAACGGCATTGACGACGTACATGACGTCGTCAACCGCAGAGATGATGAAAGATTGATTTGTGTCGATGTGCTTGTTCATGTTGAGAGACAACCCACTTGGGGACTCATCCAGCTGGAACGCCTTCTCAACTGATCGTCGAAAGAAGAATGTCATCATGGTATTATACGGGGATGTGAGCTTGTCCGAAACCTTCCGCTTGAGGTTGGACTTCACGACGACTTCAGGCATAGATAGCAGGGCGCTTTCGGGCGACGATGGATCCTATGTAGCATGTGAGTAGAGATATCCCGAGATGAGGCGGCCTGTTACTAACCCGAGTCTTTCCCGCCAGGAACCGGGAGTAAAGAGACCATCGACCGAGCATGATTGCGATCTCACTAAGAAGGCCGTCCACCTCCTTCATGTTGACGCCCTCATCCTCGCTATCGCGTTGGTTTGATCCGGCGCCCATGGCTGGCGAATTGACCCTTGGCGTCCCGCCCCTCTGCTGGGGCAAGAAGCTCTGTACCAAAAATGAGAAGGGATAGCTCTTCACGTCCTTCAGCCGCCTGTCAACGTCGCGCTCGTCGCTCCAAGAGTCGAGAATAATGCCTCCCTGTACGTCTGCCTCCTGCTGCAGTCGCTCAATCACACGGACCATCTTGCCAGAGCCGTAGTGCCGCTCGACTAGACCTCCGTGGCCCTCCACGATGCGCGCAATGTGATCAAACAGTCTGGTAAGGGCATTGGCGTAGAAGAAGCCCTCCTTTCTCGCCTGGACCCCAGGGCTCTCCTTCAAGACGGATCTAGCTGTGCCGGCCACACCCTGGCAGACGTAGCGTCCGTAGACATCCAGTCCAACATCTCCTCTGCCAATAAGCGGGAAAAGCTTGAAGAATCGCGTAACCTTGGCTCCATCCCCTTCCTTTGTAGCCTTTTCGAACTCCCTTAGGAACAGGCCACAGAGGCTCTCTTTGGCGGTCTCCAGCGTCGTCCATGGAGGGTCAGGCACCTCGACGGACGGAACGATTGACGAGGCAAACTTGCCCTTGGTAATGTCTTCCGGCACCTCCGCCGCTCGTGCCAGGTACGCTGCGGCAGCTTCCCAGTCCTGCGGGGCACCCATACTTCCCACGACGCCTTGCACACATGCCTTGAGCTCAGCGACCTGCTTGACGACCTCAAGTGTATCCTCGACGCGGCTCTTTTCCAGATCCAGCTCTTTCACTTTGTTGCTCAGCCGTCCTGCGGTGTCTGCCGCTGTGGAAAGCATGTCGTTGCCGATGGACCGCGCGGCAATAACCTGACTGCCAAGCCCCGCGCGCAGTAAGTCCAGGCGGCCTAGCTCGCGAGCGAGTTCGGCCTGGGAGCCGAGGAGTGCATCGAGGCGGCTTGTTATCGTCGACTCGCGGGTGTGGAGAGCTTCGAGGGCGGCGCGAACCTCGGCAACGCTCGAGGCTGCATAAATGGTGCTGTTGCTGCCGCTGCTGCTGGGTCGGGCCGCAGCGCCGTGTGCGCCGTTGGTAGCATTGTCGCTGTCCGCGCGATGGGAGGAGACGCCATTCGTGAGGGTTGACATTGGCGCGAGCTGGCTAAAAGGTGCATAGCTACCTTGGCCTGCCAGCAGAGGTAGGGGAGTGTTGTTCGCACCGGGGGGTTGATGAGGTGAAGGTGTTAGCTGGCCCGAAGCGCAAAGGTAGGTTAGGTGCCTCGGTGTACCTTTCTCACCGATAAGCGAGACCAAGGTGTGGATGCAAGGGAGAAACAAACTTTGGACTGACGTTAACCTGCAAACTGGCCTGTTCAGAAAGCATCAGACGAAAAGTAGGCTTAGGGTCCGCAATTGAATTTTATTCCTGGTAGAAGGCCGTCGATTGTTTACCGTCTTTTAGGTTGTTTACATATGTGCTAAGGCCGTTGACCGGTACAATCCACCTGTACCTTACATGAATGATGCTTCCTGATCTATACTGCCTGACTGTAACCACCCCCCATACGCCGTCTTGAGTAGTTCCAGTACTTTCTAAACTCATCCGCCCAAAACACCGTGCTGCAAAGAACCAACAAGCCGGCAAGATCGAACAATCCCAAGGCTTCCGTTTGGAAAACCTCCTGTAGCCACGGGAAGTAGACAACAAGCAATTGACCCGCGATACTGAGTGAGACCGCCCAGTTAAAGAGCGTATTTGAGAAAAGTCCCACTTCGCCTCGCAATACCGACTTGGATTCGGATCGGCAGGACAGCGCATTGAACATGTCGAATAACACAAAGCAGGTGAAGGTCATGGTCGTATCGCGGCGGTTAACCTCGCCATCCGCAAGCATCTCCCGTCTATAGACGAGCATAGTGCCCATCATAATTATGAAAGCCGAGGTCAAGACTCTGTAAAGAAGCTTCCTTGTGAGCACTGCGTCGTTACGTTTGCGAGGGGGCCGGTTCATGACATCGGCATCAACAGCCTCGACGCCGAGCGACTGGGCAGGCGGGCCATCCATGATTATGTCTGGTAGAGTATTAGTCGGTGCCGAGCTACCACATTAGACGGGAAACCTACTGATCCAAAGAATCTGCATCGCATTCAGGGGCGATTTGAAGCCGAGAATTGTGCAGAATAACACAAGGGATAGACCAGCCGCGCTTGTGCTGAGCTGAAACGTCAGGAAGTTCTGAATGTTGTTGAAGATTCCCTTGCCCTCTTCAATTGCTCGGAGTATGGTTGAGAAGTCGTCGTCTGTAAGAATCATGTCTGCTGCTTCCTTTGCAACGTCGGTTCCGTGCAAGCCCATGGAAATGCCGATATCTGCTCTCTTCAGCGCTGGCGCGTCATTGACGCCGTCTCCAGTCATGGCGACTATATCACCCCTGGCCTGAAAAGCGCGAATAATCTTCAGTTTATGATCCGGATTCGTGCGAGCAAAGATCGTAGTATGTTGGATAGCGTTTGCAAGCTCCTGCTCGGACATGGCGTCAACGTCCTCCCCCCTCAGCACAGGACGCACTGATGCTTGACTAGAAGCATGTTCGATCGGCTTCGCAATCGGCATACCAAGCTGCCGACCAATGGCCACAGCAGTTGTCTCGGCGTCGCCCGTGATCATGACAACTCTAACCCCTCCGCGCAGTAATCTCCTAATTGCCTTGCCAACGCCGGGCCTTGGGGGGTCGCTCATTCCGACCAAGCCAGCGAAAGTGAGGCCTCTGTAAGTTTCATCAACAGACTGAGGGCTAGGGATTTCACCCGGGGTGTTGGTACGACTAGTCGGTGCCAGTGTGTTTCTACCCCTAGATCGCGAAACAGCGCCACTGGCAAACGCAAGCACGCGGAGACCTTTCGAGGCCATGGTCTCTGCGGCTTGCAACGCTTCCTGACGGCGCGCCGAGTCAAGAACGATCTCTCGGCCATCGCGAGTAAGATAGGTGTCACATGCTTCGAGAATTCGATCAATGGAACCTTTCATGTAGGCGAATTCCTTGTCGTTAGTTCCAATAGTGACGCCCATCCATTTGCGCTCGGAGCTGAAGGGCGTTTCGCTGAGACGTGGGCCAATGGACTCGCGGACGTCGTGCTCTTTAAACCTGTCGAGCAAATCAAGCATTGCGACATCGGTAGGCTGTCCGCACCAGCGTGTGTAGGTCGAAGCAAAGTCTGTTCCCTGCGTAGACGACAGTACAGCCCTGGCAGCTGCGCCATTTTCTGTGTATTGCTGTGTGAGACGACCGTTATTCGCAATGTTACCAATGCGCAGAATGCGCAAAGTGGCAGGATTCGGCTTGTTCTCGGTTGCTTCGTCGTCGGATTCAACATCAATGGCGTCATTGGCGCCGAAGTACCACATCTTGGCGGTTGTCATGTGGTTCATGGTAAGGGTTCCTGAAATATGTTACTAAACCTCGTCCTATCCCCGAGTCGCAATTCTGCGTGCTTACCTGTCTTGTCGGTGCATACGACGTTTACCGAGCCCAGAGTCTCTACCTTGGGCATCTTGCGTACAATAGCATTGTGGCGGGCCATTCTATGAACACCGAGAGCCAAGGTAACAGTCACAATGATTGGCAGGCCTTCCGGGATGGCTGCAACAGCGAGAGAGATCGATATCGTGAAAATCTCAAGCAACTTCTTCCCCTGGAGCCAGCCGACCAGGGAAATAAGGCCAATGACGCCAAAGGAGAACTTGCTGAGCTGAGAGCCAAGGTCGTCCATGGAAAGCTGAAGTGGTGATCGCGGGCTCTCTGTCCCAGATACGCTAGTCGCGATTGTTCCGAAGTTGGTGTTCCCCCCCGTCGCAAAGACAACACCCTGGCCGTGGCCGGATCTCACCAAGGTGCCCATCCACGCAATATTGTTATCGCCGTTTCCGCCATCAGTCCGGCTGTCGGACAGAGCCGAGGGACTCGGCAGCTGGGGCGCGTCCGCCCCGAAAGTGGGGGGCAGGAAACTTCGTGTTTTTGTTTCGGCCGTGATCCGGACTGGTTCGTTCTCTCCGGTGAGGTTCGATTCGTCAATGGTAAGATCTGCTGCTTTAGTGACCCGTATGTCTGCTGGAATGCGATCGCCCGTGGTGAAGTAGACGAGGTCTCCTGGCACAAGCTGCGAGGCCATGACCTTGGACGAGGTTGCCTCGAGCATTTCCTCGCCTGGCGTAGTAGATCCCGCCGACGCGGTGTCGTCCATGGGGCCCTGCGGCGGCCATGTGGGAGTACGAGCGCTGCCGGGCGTCTTGCTCATTGACCGGACGAGGTGGGCGTGATTCGGGACCAGATGGCTGAGTGCCTCTATTGACTTTTCCGACCGATATTCTTGCACAAAGCCAACCGAGACGACGATAGTTACCGCTACCGTAATGCTGACCGCGTCGTCCATGTTTCCCAGAAATATGGAGGCCCCGGCCGAGACGAGCAGAAGCACAATGAGTGGCTCTTGGAATTGTTTGATAAATCGAAGCCACAGTGGTTCAGGGGGTTCGTGAGGAATTTCGTTCGGGCCATAGTTGCTAAGTCGGGTCAAGGCTTCGGCAGGAGACAGACCGTGTGTCAGTGAGGTTTGGAGACGGCTGGCAGCTTCTGCTGGACTCAGGGAGGAGAATTCTTCGGCAGTGGTCTATGATACGAAACTCAGATTAGCTCAAAACGCGGCGATGCTGTGCAATCAAGGGAATGGCTACTCTTGACTGGGCGGAAGTGGTTCGAAATTGACCCGCCCTTGATCGCAATGATTCCGTCTCTAGAGGGTCCATGGCCAAGCTGTTGATGCTCGGCCCTTTGGCCGCCAAAGGCAGCAAAGCGTTGCCATCGTCAGAGTCTTTTCTCTTGTGCCAGGGCCACTGCATCTCTGCATATGGCGAGGCAGCAGTACCTCGGTCACGACCTTCGAATTGTTGCAGAACTCCCAATGCCGATCATCTGTCAATGGGCAAGGCGAAAAGGAGACATGCGCCAAGGCGTTAAGTTATGTCGTCGAATCTCGGGAAAAGGTCGTGGTCGAAGGACAAAAGTTCATCTGTCGCCAGAGTATTAATTGCAGAAAGCTTGGTCCGAAGACATAGTTTCGCTAAGGCTGTGGACGGGTGAAGACAAACGGATGTCGTGGTAAGAGTTGAGAAAACTTGTGCCTTTGGCCGGGATAGTAAACGAATGCATGGCCATATCTGGTCCCAGGCGCTGTTGTACAAATACCTACCAACGCGCCTCTGAGGCGGGTCCGGGACAGGGGGGGGCCTGGAACAGTGACTCGGGAACAGTCTCGCCGCTCCGCAGAGTACCTTAGGTACCTGACCCAGTGGGATGCCGGAACAAGTCACGGTAAGCAGTCCATACATCAAGACCAGTCACAGGCCATACACGACGATGGTAGCGTGTTGTGTGCATGCAACAAGCGACGGAAGTGTCGCAAACCCTTGCATGTACTACATAGAGCCGCAAAGATTGGCCACGCAGTCATGAATGCTTGACAGCTGCAACAACTGGACGACACTTCGCTGTGGAGCCTCATCGAGAGTACATAGTAGGTTGAAATGTGCAACCAGCTTGAATCTAATCTGAGCTTCTGTTGAATGGAGCAAGGTGCTCTCGAACCAGGTAAAAGCAGGGGTTTCAAGGTTGTGCACACTACGCAGTACCAGTACTATGAGAGTAACGGTAATCCCATCTTCCTTGTTTCAAAGGGGTCTACAACAACGTAGTCTCTACTCAACTGTAGCGTTCCTCAGGGTCGGTCAGCAGTGCTGTAACGAGGAAGCGCTGTTGTCGCCGTTGGCTGGTGAAGATACGGAACCATTCCTTTGGCCGAGCAACAAACTTGAGGTGCATGTCCTGCATGGTGCCTGCTTCAGCTAGCAGTGCATCATACCTGAAAAAGCTTAGGTAAGGCGTTTGAGCTTGGGGGGGTCCTTGCCTCGTACCTTGCACTGCGCCGCAGTAAGAGAAAATACTATTGCCGCCGGTTCCGGGATGGTCGCCGGGTCAGCAAGTCAATGATCCAAAAGTGGGGCTGTTGCCTCACGTGATGTGGCTGGTACCGCTAGATTTCTGCGCGGACCAATCCTTGCCCAATCCCAGCCCCGTCATTTTGCGTCCACTGGCACGGCGTCAAGAGTGAGAAGACCACCACACCCTGACTCCCCCCCTCCTACTCATTTCCTCCATCTCCCTCATCGTTGCTCATCGCGCTCTTGCTGCCACTGCTATCGCTGCAAGCCACTCTTCGACCTTTCGCGATCAATAGCATTTGCTCCATGTCGCCGCGCCTTGTAATCTGCGCGTGTTAGACTTCGACCCGACCGCTGCATCCTCAACGCGACCCGATTCCCCATAATAACGCGTTCTCGTGTTTACCAGAGCTTCCGCGAAACCCCCCCTCCAACCCCGGCGCGCGTCGCTGCCTATATACCTTACGAGCATTGGCTCTTGCTTATTGCTCCTCGCATATATACCCTCGATCCTCAAACTACTCTGCTTCGCTGCCGCCATGTTCTATTCGGAGACGCTCCTCCAAAAGAGCGGGCCGCTGGCCCGCGTTTGGCTGTCGGCCAACATCGAGCGCAAGCTTTCCAAGACGCACATTTTGCAGTCCAACCTGCCGGACAGTGTAGAGGCCATCATTACACCTGGTCAAGCCCCGATGGCCCTTCGTCTGAGTGGCCAGCTGCTGCTCGGTGTCGTCAGGATTTACAACCGCAAAGCCCGGTACCTGTTGGAGGACTGCAATGAGGCCTCGATGAAGATCAAAATGGTGCGCCTGCCCTCTACTGTATCTTTGACGCAATTTACTAACGGTTACAGGCTTTCCGCTCAAGCGACAACCACGACATGGCTGTTGCCAACCTATACGCCAATAACCGCGAAGCGCTGCTGCTGCCTGACAAGATCACTCCACTCGATAACCTTGATCTTCCCCCGCCTCCCGACGCCGCCTGGCTCTTGTCGCAAATGGACGATGTCACAGCCACGCCCGTCGGTCGCAAGGGTCGCGTCAGCCATCGCGATATCAACTTGCAGGAAGATTTCAACAACAGCCAGTTCCTAACCCAAGGAGACACTCTCGACGACGAGCTGGAGTTGGCGCCCATGGAGGATCTGGATCTAGAGCTCGACTTCGGCATGGATGTTGACGATCGCCCCACCCGCATGGACACGACTATCGAAATGGGAAGAGACGCGCCCCTTGCACGTTCTGTGGAGGATGATATGTTCAGTGAGCTCGACATCATGCCGCGAGGCAAGGACCAACCCGAACGCGAACCTTCGTTGGGACTGGCTCTCGATTTTGGTGACGACAACGTTCGTATTGCCGATGAAGAGGGAGACATCCAAATGGGCGACGACAACGAATTCCAATTCCCTGCGGGTGATCAATCTGTCGCTCCGGGATTCCCAGGTGCTTTGGACATGCCGCGCGGTCGTATCTCTGAGTCGCCACTTTCAGAGATTGATCCCGAGTTCGCGCGGGAGGTCGAGGAGGAATACTCCCGGATTCAGCACACGGACCTCTACGAACCGGACGAAGACCAGGACCGCACTGTTGTCCGCCACCCTCAACGTTCAAAGAAGAGAAAGATCCTCCTTCCAGACGAACAGACGATGCTTTCCAGCAATCACATCAAGGATCAACAGGCCAATCATGCCAACATCCTCAGAGCTCAATCGTTCTTGCCTAGGGATCCATTCGTGCTCGCTCTGATGGAGATGCAGAAGAGTGGTGGCTTTGTCTCCAATATCATGCTTGAAGGTCGCAGTGCCAGCTGGGCACCCGAGCTAAGAGGTATGCTCTCGCTTGAGGCTGTCAGCCGATCCAGCGAGTTGAAGAGGAAGCGTGATAGCGGCGTTGCCGACGTGGAGAGTGATCACGGTGCCACATCCAAGTCACCTCGCCTGGTTGTGGAAGAAGAGGATGCTTTTGCTGTCGAGGCTGCCGGATTCGGCAATCAAAGCGTTGCGGGTGACGGTACTGTTCTCGAAATCCCGGCTGATGAGGAAGGCATTGCTTTTGGGGGAGACGACGACAACACGCGACCCATCTCTCGCGAGGGAAGCCCCATGCCCGGCTTTGATGAGACAACGGCTCCCGATGTGCACCCTCAGGACAGTGGTCCTGTGTCATTGGGTACCAAGCATGCTGTGCACTTACTGAGAGATATTTTTGGCCCCGACGCTGAGAACGACGCCGAAAAGCGCAAGAACACCGCCGTGGTCTTTCAAGACCTGTTGCCGGAGAAGAGAACGACGAAAGCTGATGCCACCAAGATGTTCTTCGAATGCCTCGTCTTGGCGACGAAGGACGCGATCAAAGTCGAGCAAGGCGAGACCCTCGGTGCTCCTATCAGAGTGCGTGCAAAGCGCGGTCTCTGGGGCGCATGGGCCGAGCGTGAGGCAGGCGGGGAGATTGCAGAGGAAGAGGAAGCCAACCAACCCGAGCCGGCAGCCGTCAGCGCCCCGGCTGTTGCCGTGGAGGCGTAGATTCCCGTCGCTTATTCTGACGAAGACTATCCGATTGACGCATAGCTATTGGAGGCTTGGCATGTAAAGTAACCGTTCTTTCTCTCTGTTGGACTAAGTCGGGGGTCGGTCCTGGGTATGGCACTCGGCCAAGTGGCGTTTGGAGTAAACTTGGAAGCTGGAGATACCAGATGCTGTTGCGGCCTGGGAGGGTGGAAAAAGCATGATTTGGAACCCCAAGCCGCATCTTCGCTGTTGGAGTGGCTTATTGTCGTTTTGCTGGTTTATTTGTTGTTCTTCCTGAGGTGCTAGTATAGCTGCTTTTTCGATCGAGGCCAAGGCCGGCCTGTATGGATACCTCAGTACCTAAGTAGTTGGCTGCTTTTCACCATTAAATGAAGCTAGACCCTTTGCTAAACCATTTGGCGATCTCACGAGTGATTGGAACTAAGTCAAGTCAAGTGTGCTGCGAATGTTACTTCTTTTTGTTTAAAGCTGTAGGTACACTAATGATGTCATGAGTGGAACGTTCGCCTGTCAACTACAGCAGACTCAACTGGCCATGTACGGTATGCTTATCGAGCAGCAAGTCTCGGGGATTTACATAGTACGCCCACGTCACGTCCAGTCAACATGCTTTCCCACGACAGACCAGTCAACAAGCACCGACATCGTGTTGGTTTCCGTCAAGGTAGACGTGCCTCAAGCACGACCGCCTCGTTGTTCATCCGTCCATGTGAGGTGTGCCAGCAGAACCTTTATTACGGCTGCCTAGTTTGCTACTCCCTATCTTCGCCAAGAGCTCTGACCTTCTCGCTGTCCAAGTCTCCGCACTTAATACCCGTAGCGATGATGCATGATTCTCACTAATGTTCATCACTGAGTTATCCGATACAATGCTACCAGCAGTAGCGTCAAATAGCTAGCATCCTTTGACCTTCGCATTGTGTCCTAGCAGCTGTGTCTGAAACTTGGTCTTATAAACTAGCATATATACCTTTCGCCAGTGTACATGGTGTGTTATGTACTCTAAGCCACTTCATCCAACGGTCTAGGTGACGGAGCCGTTTAGCCATCCTCTATAGCACTTGTCTAGTTATTGTACTTGTACCGCTCCTCCAGTTCCTGTGGGCTTAAGTTAGTTCTACCGAAAGCTGTTAGGGCGATCTTGGAGCACTGTACCCAGTATTTATTGAAACCCACACCGCTGCAAACCTCATCATAGGAAAGAATCATTGGCGGCGCTCCAACTGTCATGCTCTGCTTGAGAGCATCGAGCGTCTCCCTGATGCTCTTTATCTTGGCTGCGACCAAAGTCCACGGGTACGCGACGGCACAAAATCCCAACTCGGCAAGATCTTTGACTGACAAGTTCTCGGTCTTTCCGCCTTCGTTACGAGCGTCGCAAGCGGCCCTGATACGGGCGTAGGCTTCTTCTCGGGAGACGACTGACTTGCCCTTTGTGTGACCACAGCCTAGTCCGATTCAGTCAGACGCGGTCATGGTAGATTCGAGGAATGAAAGAACCAAACACGTAGTCCAGGAGTCTACTTACGCTTCGGCCAGATCTGGTCCTCAATCATGATCCCCGAGGAACCGGCGTGGGCAAAGCTCTCGACGGTTCATCTGACGTTGAGAGGGCTTCCATAGCCCGTGTCAACATCGGCCATGACTGGGATGTTGACCTGTCGCGCCGTCTCTTGGATCTTATGGCACATTTCGGCCATGGCAATGTATCCGTGGACGCGGCGCGGATCACGTACGGCAAGGAGCCCGAGTTCGAATGCAACTCGTACTCAGTTTATCCCATACTGGATTCCGCTATCTCCTATAAGTCGGCACTATTTGTTTGTATTATGGTATTTTTAGACGTGAACAAATTGCTGCAGACGTTGGCTTACTTCATTCAGGCCCTGTCAACAATGGAAATGACCGTTTTCGAGGCTACAAATAGGATAGACCAACAGTGGTTTTATGTAAGGAGACAGATATTTGCCGATGAGGTTGCCGGATTTCCGTGCCGCACAGCAGTGTTCCTTTCGCCCGGAGCTGCATGATGCAGTTGGACGCTCCCTCTTGGGTAGGTTCTTTGTCATATGGTAGTCATAAGACAGTCATGGCTTCCTCTGATGTTGAAAACTCTCATGCTTACCGATTCCATAGTTGTGGAACTCAACCAAGCTCTGCGGCTTCAATCCGAAACAAGAAAAGAACCTGAAGATGAAAGTTGTAATCATCGGAGCAGGCCTGGGAGGTCTGGCTTGCGCCATTGCTTGTCGAAAAGAGGGGTTCGAAGTTGTGGTATTGGAACGGGCTGATCGGTTGGTGCCGGTAAGTCGTGGCAAGCAAGCCCGTCACCCGTCCCATCTCGACTCAAGGGCTCGCGGCAGCTGATACTCGTAAAGATAGGCGCAGGAATCCAAGTACCGCCTAACGGAGCAAGAGTCGCGCGACAGCTGGGCTACTTGGACGGGTTGTTGAAATGCGCGACTGTCCTCGATGCGATCGAGCTGCGCAGATATGCTAACGGCAAGCATCTGCACACGCTTTCGGAAAAGAACTCGGAGAAAGAATACGGCAATCCTTGGATGGTAATTCACCGAGCCGATATCCATGCTGTGCTATGGCAGACTTGTAAGGACCTTGGAGTCGGTCTGTGCTTAGGCACGGTAGTTGAGTGTATCGACTTTGAGGATACTATTGTACGTCTGGAGGATGGAGATGATGTTCGAGGCGACATCATAGCTGGAGCCGATGGTAAGTGTAGTCCTGCTGGATTGCTCAAACGCACTGTCTGTGACCTTGGACTCACATGACTAGGTCTCTACTCAGTTTGCCGCGACCAGCTTCTTGGCTCACCCTCGCCTGCAGTGGAGACTGGGGACTTGGCGTACAGAGCGACCATTCCCGCCGAGTATCTCAAAGCTCTGAACGAACCCCATGTGGATGAGCTGTGCGCCCGGAAGCAGGTTACGCTATGGCTCGGCCCCAACAGACATACCGTGTTCTATCCCGTCAAGGGGGGGCGGGAGTTTAACCTCGTCTTGATCAGACCCGACGACATGCAGGCCAGTGAAAGGCGTGTTGAGGGGGACGTTGGAGAGATGAGAGATAGCTATACCGGGTGGGACGAAACGTAGGTCCAGCTGCGTAGCCGACAGTCCAGCACGCGCCGTGACGGGGGGTCGTCTGGTAATGGTCTGAAATACGCATGCTGACAGGCCACAGACTAACCAAGCTCATAACGCTAATATCGAAAGTTCAAAAGTGGAAGCTTTGCACTCATCCAGAGCTGACGACGTGGACAAAGGTATGTTTCGCAAGGGACTCAACGTCAGATCCAACTTGTTGACCAGACAGGGCTCCTTTGCCCTCTTGGGTGATTCGTGCCACCCAAGCCTGCCATACCAGGCGCAAGGCGCAGCAATGGCTGCAGAGGATGGCGCTGTGCTCGGTAAACTTCTGGGCCTCCTGAGGGCTTCGACTGGAGAAGACGGCATGAGGCAGAAGATTCCCGAGATCCTGAAGCTGTACGAGTCGCTCCGGAAGTCACGAACGACTGTGAATGTGGAGGGTGCGACGTCGAATCGGAAATGGTATCATGTCGAAGACGGGCCCGAACAAGAGGCTCGGGACGCCGAGCTGGGCGGGATACCGTTGCGAGAAGGGCTGTCGCCGACGGGATGGCGCTGGGTTGATGGAGTCTATCAGATGGCGCTCCTCGGGCGAGACTCCGTCGCCGAGGCAATCGAGGCCTTCAAACGATGGGAAGATGGCAAAACGTAAAGTTTGGCTGGTTACTGGTCACCGGGTCTCAAGAACAGCAAGCAGCAAGCAGCATTATTAGCTATTCCGCAAACAGCTATCGTTATCTTCTTCATTGAGACTGCGTCTTTAGTTGACTTGAAACTATCGTACGAGAACGGTCATGTCGAAGAGACTGGACTTGAGGTCTATATATGAACATATCGTATTGACTAAGTGGATCAAATGCGAAAACTGGAGGTAGTATGAGTGCTTACTGTTTACGGCGAACAACGGTTCACTTGAGGGAATGGATTAGTACGGATAGTCTGTAACAGGAAAGAGGCATGTAAGTACTCATAGTAGCGGAAATGACACATATCTAATGGGCGATTCTAGTATAATAAGCAGAAGTTGTACGACTGGCACCAACTTATTGGCTTACAAACCATCCTAGGACTTCTACAATTAACCATTGGACCTTTTATAAAGCGATATACAAAGGCTAGCTTACACGTAATGACGCTCGCCTTGCTAGTGAGACAAGCCTGAACATTCTGGAAACGAGAGCATTAAAGCTTCAAGACATTGGGCCAGGTTATATCCTACGATGGCATTTATCGCAAAAAGGCAATTAGACTAAGAATTTTAAAATGCGCAAGGAACCTCACACAAGGCAACGGGCAGTTGATTGAAAAAGCCGACGCCATGGTGCAAGATGGCCGAGGTGCTTACACTGGAAGGCAGAGATCACGTCGCTTAATTAATGGGTAATCAAGTCACAGGGAGAATAGATCAACCTGAAAAGACTTCGGGAATACAATCAGGGGTGGCTTATCACATCTAATGACTTTTCGCAATTGAAGATTGATGCAAAACGGTTATTTTTCTCAAGCTATCTAACAAAAACTCCTAAACAGTTACTCCTTAAATTTCATCACCCATCACAACACCACGGAATCACAAACCGTTCCACACCAAAAAAAAAAAAGAAAAAAAAACCCTATTGAGGAACGCTGGCGCACATCATTTACTTGATGTCGACCTTGTGGATCTCGGTCCACTCCTTTTCCACCTTGGGGACAGTGACGATGAGGATGCCGTCCTCCATCTTGGCCGTGATGGAGGGCGCATCAATCTCCTCCCTGGCCGAGCCGGCGGGCGGTAGAGGCACGGAGCGGCTGAACATGCCGATCCTGCGCTCGCTCGACGTCATGGTCGCGAGGAAATCCTCGTCGCCGGGGCGGTACACCACGCCGGCGACGCGGAGCTCGCCCTTCTCGGCGTTCCAGTCGACGCCGATGTCGTCCTTCTTCGCGCCGGGGAGCGCAAAGTGCAGGACGTACGCCTTGTCCGTGGTGAAGATGTCGGCGGGCGGCGTGAACGAGGACTCGTCGTCGGTAAAGTCGGGGCCGGTGCCGCCGCGGGAGCGGGGGCCGGGCCCGGTGGTGTTGAGGCCGCCGAAGCGGGAAGCCCACTCGCGGATCTGTTGGGCGAGGGGGTGGCCAGCGAACTGGTTCAGCCACTGCTGCAAGTCTCCGGGCTGGTGGTATGGTGGAGGCGGGGGCGGTGGCGGATGGGGGTGGCCACCGAAGAACGGCGGGTGAGGGCCGGGAGGAGGGGGCGGCGGCGGCGATGGCGGGCGGCGGGGACCGTGAGGAGGGTGGGGACCGTGGGGGTGGTGGCCCCGCTTGGGGTGCCCGGGGTCGCGGCCGTGGCGTCCGCGACCGTGCCGGCCTGGGCCGTGGGGATGGCCGCGCTCGGGGCCGCCGTCTTCGGGGCTATCGCGCATGGTGTCGGGGGAATCGTCTTTTTCCTTGTCGGAGAACTCGCCACTCTCCTCGGCGGCGTCACGCATGTTGTCCTCGGCATCGTGCATCGCCTCGTCGGCCTCGTTCATGCCGTGGCGTCCATGAGGGCCGTGGCGGCCCCTGTTGCCGCTGCGGCCACCGCCGCGACGCTGACTGAAGCCTCGTCGGGGCTCGCCCCAGCCGCCGTAGGCGCCCCATCCGCCGGGGCCGCTGCCGAGGCCGAACTCGGAGCCGTGGTAGGGGAAGCCCGGGGGAACATTGGCCCACGGGGTGGAGTAGTCGACGCCGGCGCCGGCGCGCATGTTGGGGTCGAGAGAGTGGATAAAGTTCCAGAAGCCCTGGGGGCCACCTGAACGGGTGAAGGGGTTATTGTTGCCGTTTGGCCCTGCCCAAGACATGGTTGCTATTGCTTCGTTGTGGGTGTAGGTTGTGAAAAGAAGGGGATAGGATGGGGATTGTCAATATCGGAAAGCTGATGAAGCTGAATGGGAAAGAGAACTCTTGGGTCTTCA
Organism: Colletotrichum cereale; assembly: GCA_034509685.1. Taxonomy (NCBI): domain Eukaryota; kingdom Fungi; phylum Ascomycota; class Sordariomycetes; order Glomerellales; family Glomerellaceae; genus Colletotrichum; species Colletotrichum cereale. The sequence continues at coordinate 121,555 of JASUDE010000042.1, read as the reverse complement.
TTCGAATAGAAGGCCATGTTATATACCATGCGACAACCACACCTATATCGGAGCAAGGCAGGAGCATGCGTACGCCTCCATCTGATACTAGCATGATGAAAGGCAAAAACACTTGCGTAGTCATCCGGAGCCAGTCAGGGCTCTGTACAATACACCTTGAGCAACTGGGGGTCGAACAGATCAGAAAGGTTTCGAATGAATAGGACCATAGGAAGAGGCACATTATCGCCACGCGTCCCGGGGAAGAGGAGGGGGGGGGCCTCGGCCCAGAAGCCATTGGATGAAGCCGGAAGGTGGCCGACTTTCCTCAGCAAGCAAGCCCCGACGTTCATGGCGTGTGACAAGAGCCCGCTATGGCACCCGAAACGAAGTCGGCCGTACGCCTTCATGCCTCCATCTACCTTGGGTGAGACGCCGCGTCTTCTCGGTCGCCTGTGGAGCCCTCGTTTGACGGGGTCCCTGTCAGGTGTATTACGCAGCTTGTGATAGTGACTAAGGAAGCGAGCTGAGGTGTACACTAGGTTTTGGGCGGGCTAAAGTTAAGGGACAGGTACTAACTGACAGGGGAACCGTTGTGGTGGATAGTGGCGTAGACTACTCGGTGTGGGAGGGTGAAGTGTGGTGGTGCTCTCGCCACCGGGAATGGAAGAGGCCGCGCACACCATAGTTGAGGCCTCATGCACCAGCTGCTAGTCTCTCGCTGGTCTAGCTGCTGCGTGGGAGCTGTCGTCAGTCTTGTTTGCTGTTGTACGAGTCAAACGCGCCTGATGATGCGTCTGGTCGGATTGAGTTACGGGGATGTCGAAGACAAGATGTCCCAGTTCTCATTGATGCTGCGGACTTGACTGACAATGTGTTTTAAAAATAAATCAAGAATACAAAGTAGAAACCTAGTCGGGGGCACATCACCTTAGCCTCATTTCGCATCAAACAAACGTGACTAACACCTTTAACTAGACAAAACAAACTATGTGAATATTTCAGGTAAGGTTTTAAACCATACATTTTCCAGTGAGCGAGTTCCTTGAAATTAGTTCGCCTGGTGCATTAGCTACTCGCATTCCAAGCAGCAGTGACGCTATTCTCTATTTCTTCGTGTTGAGCTTAGGAAGGGCGGTTGCCTAATTAGCGGACCCGAACCCGCGGGTGTCTCCAAACCGGATGCGAAAGGGGCGACGATGACAACTCCGAGGTCGACCAATGGTGGGCGGGGGTTCTGGGAGGCAAACCAACGACGCGGCGCACCGACAGAGAGAGAGGGAGGTACCTACCGTAGGTGGGTGGCCATGGCGGTCCCATCGCACAGTTGCACTAAGCCTGGCAGATGGGGACCGGGCGAGCTTAGGTAATCGATCGTCTGTCAAAGCTCGGGCCACGAAAGGATGCCCCACTGTTTTCGTCGTGGTCCGCGCGTCCCCACACTTTATGGTCCTCCCGGCTGTCTCCATCTTCCATGGCCGCTGCCTTCACTTCTCTCACCTTGCACGGCTAACTGGCTCCTTGTCACTTTAACTAACTCGCTTCTCCCACTTCTTATGCTGTCCATCATACGGATAGTATACAGCATCTCGTTTGGCGCTTCCATCAAGTGATGGTCCACGAGAGAGTTGCAGATGCGCGGGCACCTCACCCTTCCCGCTCCACCCCCCTTTTTACTTCTCGGCCCATCTCGACTCACCGGATACCGGATGCCGTCTTTGCCCATCTCGACAACCCGTTCTCATCTCGCTCAATGCGCCATTACGAGCCTGAGGGGCTCCGCTACCACGCTCTAGTCTCTCTGAGACTTTCGGGCCAAGCAATATGCTTTCATGGGCAGGCGCTTGCAACTTCAAGGTGAAGATGCCATTTGCTACCGCCCGACCTCTAAGCGCCCACGACATACAGCCAATCATGGAGCTTCGTTAGGCAAGATGCCACCATGCAGGGCTCCATACTATGCAGCAGCTCGACCTTGCTCCAGGCTCTGTGGCTCCTGATGCCGCCCGCATGAGAGTGTGCGTGAGCCACTTGGGCTCTCTCGGCCTCTAACGGTCGTGGGCAGCTGTCCCTCATCCATCCCATCCATGCGCAGTAGAGCCCATATTCTCCATTGCCCCTGCAAATGCCATGCCAGCCTGGCGAGTTCTTCTCGCGTAAAGTGGTCTCTGGTGTATGTGCCGCGGGAGTTTCTCCCC